>KZ538303.1:39361-62720 GCA_000934665.2 Catajapyx aquilonaris
CCCCCCCCCCCCAATCCCTTACCATCCTACACAGGCCCAACTCAAATTCCTGTGGGATGTCTCCTCACAGGCCTAATTCCCCTTTTATCTCCAAAGGGTATGCACGTGGGTTTCAAATGACTTCATTTCCGGGGGCCCTAATTTTGAAATTGTTTGGTGCGATCGATTCGTTGAAGTTTTAAAACGAAATTATGGTATCGTAAATTAATTCTCTGGGGGGGTGTCGGGAGGAAGCACAGACTTGCAGCCGGATGTGGGTGGGATCGTAGGAATTTCATTACTTTTTGGTTTCATATCATGGAGAGGTTCTAATGAGAGTAATCTTGTGCTTTAATTTTCAGGGCTGCAAATCTGGGAAACAGGCATATTCTAGAGGTGACCCATTTTATGTAATTTTGCTTGGCACAGATTTGGATGAGAAGTTTTCATCGCGTGGCTTCGGATAAGGAGAGGATCATATAGGTTGTCGACATGTTCACGTTACAATTCTATACACTTCAAGTTGTAGACAACAAGTAAACAACGCTATCCACCCTTGGCCTATTGAAATGATTACAGTCCTAAACCGTGCAGATAACAGATCATGCACACTGTACTGCACTGTAAATTCCCCTGCAGCTATCACACCTGCTAAAATGCAGATAAAAAAAAATTATGCCAGGGCCAACCGGTTTTCGTGTATGGTTTGCCAGAAAATAGTTAGTAACCGGATATCCCGTCTCCTACTACACCACCAGTCTGTCCCGATTTGTTAGAGCGAACTATCCGGAAAGAGCACGATATCAAGCCCTCCACCACGTGCAACAACCTCCAGCACGAATCCTGCCCACGTAATTGGCATAACTGTTTCCTGGTGACCCCTCAAGGTCCCTTACGTAAAAGACAAAGACCAAACTTATCCCAGAAACAATGCGGCAAAAAAGATTGTCATAGAGTGAAACCAGGTGAAACTGTGTAAAGCAAACAATTAAGCCGAAAATGGGTGGAGCATAATAAATAGGTGGGTGGAGCATACTAATGTGGGCGGACCGTACGAAACTTATGGGCGGAGCATACGACAGGTGGGTGGGGCATACGACAAAGGTGGGCGGAGCCTACGAACCTTGTGGGCGGAGCATACGACATATAGGGGTGAGGCATACGACATAGGTGGACCCATCTCCTTTCTATGCTCCGCCCACACGTTTCGTAGGCTCCGCCCACATATGCCGGTCGCTCCTCCCACCTATGTCGTATGCCCCGCCCACGAGTTTCGTACGCTCCGTACAAAACTTGTGGGCGGAGCATACGACAGGTGGGTGGGGCATACGACATAGGTGGGAGGAGCGACCGGCATATGTGGGCGGAGCCTACGAAACTTGTGGGCGGAGCATAGAAAGGAGATGGGCGGGGCTTAAGTCGGACCCACTGTAATGGCCGACACTTCTAGTTTTTTGAAATGTCAGGACGCTTCTGCATTACTTTCCTGTCGCCAGAGCAGTCGGCGTGACGCCATCCTCGGCATGAACTGAGAGGAAATGGACGTATATCTGCTCTGAAAGAGACACTACCCGCTCGACAACAATGTGAATCCGTTGGAAATACGTCCGGTCTATTTCCAACACCCGGTGGGTCATAAAGAGGCGTGGGCGTTGGATTAGATCCTTTCTGCCACATACCACTTTATCCCAGGAATACACGTTTTGGAAGTGCTTGGAGGGGGGTACACTGATTTCCGGTCAGGCGACCCTATAAACTCACATTTTGGACCAATCCGCGCCCACCTTTTATTCATTTAGAGGTCTTCACCCTCGGGCCAGAGGATGTCGCACTATTTGCCAATTGTTTTTCGCAGAAAACGGGGCGTTGAATTTTGCCATTCTGACGCCCAGATTGGTTCCAACCATACCCTATTCAAACGGCAGTCCACTCTCGCAAATTGACCGTCCCAAAGGTCCGACTTGCAACAAAATGGGCCCCAAAAAAGATGGTGCAGAATTTTTTTTCCCCCCATCGCAAAAGGCAACCTGGCGAAGATTATTACCTGGGCTTATTGCGTTAAAGGCTGGTTGCGTGGGAGGTGATTTGCTGATGGCATGCAAACGTCGGCTAATTGCTCACACAATCGATCACGGAACCAAAAATAAGTGAAGGTGGGGGGAGAGATATATTTAAAAAGGTGGGCCCAAGAACATTTTAAGGTGGGTTGAATGACCGGGTTTAAACGGAGAGCTAATTAAGATTTTTAATGAGCGAGCGTTCACACCGTTGGAATTAAAGCATAGGCAAATTTGCTTAAAGATTTTGGGACCGCTTGAGTGGACCTTTTCCTGCCAAAAAAATGCGGACAAAATGTCAGAAGTCGATGGCGTTTAACTGAAATCCGATCAGATTGAATTTATTGAACCGGAGGAGTCGCAGCATCACTGAACCTGCACGGTGATTCACATGCTTGTTGGAAAAAATCCAAATAGAGTTGTTTGATGGCGCAAATGTGCTGTGCAATTTCGGGTTTGTTATGGGATATCTGTAAATTTTCGTGTGATTTTTGCACAACGGAGCACGAAATTCGTCACAGGCAAATTTCGATAGATTTTTTTGCCCTCCAATGCCGCACACATTTCTGGCTTGATGGCTTTTTCAATTATTATATACTATACCGGTATATTGGATAAAATATCACACCATTTTGTTGCAGTAGTAGTAGTAGTAGTAGTAGTAGTAGTAGTAGTAGTAGTAGTAGTAGTAGTAGTACGTAGAATTTTGATGAGCTTATCATGATAATATTATTACACGTTTAAGAAGTCCATTTGCAGCAACGTCTTGGCTTGGAGTGAATAATCTTGGCTAGACTGTTTACGAAACCTTTAATATGCAGGTGCACTTAGGCAAAATTAATTACAGGTGACCTTTGACCTTAATGTAACATGCAGTCTAATTTGCTTTGTTCTCAGTCCACTTTCCAGGTTAGAATGTCGCAATTTACTGCAACAGTGACGGTTACATTAAACATAATAATTGCAAGGTGACTTTGAACATTCACCAAAATTTTTCCCCACCCTCTTTATCAGTTATAGTTGCAGTGTTTCAACTATTTACACGTTCATGTCGCAAGGGACTGGTATTATATTTGACACCTGTACGGTTAGCGGGCAGAGCAAAATAGTCAGGCCCGTCAGACTGAGCGATGTTAGCCTGCTTCTCATAAAAGCACAAACGTATTCGCCGACACTGCCACAGCAACAGTTCCTGAAGCAGCATATTTTTTTCCGGATTCCCTGAATTTGGTGGCCGCTCTTTTTTAAAACACATGCTCGTTACGTAAACCAAACAACAACCAAACTAAACAACCATGTCATGCGAACAAAAATAAAGCCATTATTTAACCTTTAACAGTAGCCTTATTCACAATACAGTGTATAATTTTGGGTCGGGTTCATGACTCACGCTAAGTTTGTTTGGTTCTTACATTCAATGGTGGTGCATGCTGATCAAAATTGGCAAATTTAATGTATTTCTCGAATTTATTTTATTTTGCTATTTGCTACAATTTTTATACTGATATATAATTTCCATTTTTATCAATGAAGTATTTTAATTGTACTTTCAATTTATTTACTTTCAAACCTCAAAAGTATAACACCATTGGCATATTTCAATATTAAGAAATAGCTATAAACTGGCAGAAAATACTATAGCATTATAGCATTATACTCCCTCGCATGACCTTCAAAATAATAATAATCCCTGTATTATCATTACCTCATTATAAAAGGCAGTAGTTGTTTAAAAGAAGCGTAATGATGAGACAATAATATCCTAAAGAGAGGTGGAATAAAAACAAACGTACTGTACAGTACTATATTATATGTTTTCGTAGCTAGAAAAGGGTAGGTTGGAGTCGGATTATGTCAATACTGCCCTGAGACTACAAATTTTGCCTGAAAATCGCAAGCCGTACTCCCACGCTCTCTTGTAAAGTTCACGAGTCAAAAGTTGTGATTACATGTAGGAATTGCCCTTGGCAAAATTTTCTTTTTATGTCATAACAAAAATCTGTCCGTTAAACTTACCCTATGACCCACTGACTTTTTCCCGGTCGCTTAGTAATCAGCAGGAATGTTTATAGAGCCACTATTCCCAGGGGTCTATAAAAGCATGGAGAGTCTGCATATTTAATGAGCAGTTAATACTGTCAATGGCAATTACTACTCGCCGATATTCATTCAGTTATTCACACACTTTCATCGGGATGGTATAATAACCCCATAGTTTTATGCAATCATGCGAATTGGATAGTGCACATTTTTCTGCAGATAAAGAGTAATCTAATCTGACGCAATTTTGTCGGTGCGTCTGCTTTTGTTGGCAGAAAACATGTTTATGATAATGTTGGTGCGTTGTCCAGGGAACCTTTACCCAGCTGTGTTATCCAACTGACAGATCTTTAATCCATCAATTATTATGAAGATACGCAAGTGACTTCACGCAGACTGTGATTTCTCTTCTCTGCGGCAAACCCACACATCATATTCTGTGTCAGCAGGACGGGAAGCTGGAGGAAAATGGACCACAATTTATCATCCCTGGAAACTTCAAAAAAAAAGAGAGAGAGAGCGAAAACCACGTGCACATATTAGTTCGCAAGTTATGATCCACGACCCGAAAAGAAAATTTGTTCACCTTTAGTCTGGACATATATTGCTCTGGGGAAGAAAAAAGGTGCAACGAAGAAAAATGACACATTTTTTTTCGAGTAAGTGAACAGTTTGTAGCTAACTTTCATAACTCCCTGTAGATTTTTAAAAAAAACACACAAGGCGGGATTAGCGAGAAGGTTGATGCATTTTTTTGCGGCCAGTTGACCTTGACCGTGAAGTTAAATAAAAGGTTCCCCCCCCCCTCCCACATTTTTTTTTTGTGCGTGTGTCGTGCAGTAACCCAACTCATCCTTGCATGCACAGGTTGGCTATATCGGAGTTCCGACTTGCGTAAAGGTCACTTTAAATAACCTACAAATGCTTCCTTGCATAACTCGAGGGAAAATTCGATTACGGGACACTAAGGAAAGTATTTTAAGAAAAACTATAAACAGGGATCAAAATTAATGAAAATGACATTGAAAGTTCCGGTTGTATATTGCACACAAAAAATGGCCAAGGTAAGCAAGGGGTGCAATTTTTCCACGGAGTTCTTCTTTCATGGAGTGATAAGTACACCTTTTATGTGGTTCGCAAGATTTAACTTCCATTATTTGCGGCGTTATGGCGTCGTAAAAACGGTTCGTAAAAACATGTTTATAAGCTAATAACACATTTACAGGAAAGAAATTAGACCAAAACACCTTCCCATATCGCTTCCTCTTAAGGAAGTCTCCACCTGCTGTGTGTGTGGGGTCGCTGCCAACAATAGATTGGATTTCTCCAATTGCAATGGACCAGGCATCGTCAAACCTATCCGTTTTCCTGACTTCTGCGGGACATTTCGTGAGACGAATTTCAAGGTAACTTGATTTCATATATCCTCCCCCACTCTCAGCATCCTCTCCCGCGGCCATTAGAATTCCACGCCTTAGTGGACCTATCCCAAGGTTTGTGGAAATCGTGTGACCAGGGAATGGAATCGCTAACAATCAGGTAGAGATGGCGGAAGCGGCCAATTTCGCAGTAATCCATGATGTCAAAAAATTCTTCTCAAAATTTTGGGGGTAACATCCCTTCAGCCAAAACTCAGCAAAAATTCACAAAAAACTGCCAAACTGACAGTGAAATAATGGGATGAAAAATGTCTACTGAAACTCATTGTCGCCGTCAATTTCAACTCTGTAGGCAGGAAGTAACATGCTACCTGCTATTTATGTGTCGCGAAAAAGAACACACACGTGTACAAAAAAAAATATATAACAGTCCCCCCCATAGCCTGAATAGGTTATCGCATGATGACGAGAGAATTGTTCGTGACAACCAGCCACTATTATACCCACCAGACAAGCCGAAAAACCCTGCCCTTTGAATTTTGCACTGAAACAATATGTTTGCGCTGGCCCGCTTTCACAATGTTATTCATAACCCCCAAAAATTACGTTCAAACCCCCCCATTTATGCAGCCGTATTAAAGCCCATTGGTAGGCCTATTGGTTTTTAAAAAAATACTGAGAGTGGAACTGAATTTGCTCGCACTATTTGGACCAACTTTACTTTGATGTATAGAGCGAACCGATAGATAGTACGACCTGCCCGTCTCTTTAAGAGTGAGGTAACCGATAAGAGGCGTGTGTATAGGGTATATAGATATAGTACATCGAAAGGTGGCGCGTCGTGTATGCAGTCAGCAGCAAGCAGTTGGTTGGCCGATGGTATCCCCCCCGAAGCAGGCCCGTCCCCACCCCCCAAACCCCTCCACCACCCACCCAACCCTCGAGCTGCATGCTAGCTCTATGGTAGTGCTGGAGTGGGAGCTCCAGACGGCGGCTGACTGAAGCAGAAGCTCCTCTGTCTCTTTATCCTACGAAAAAAAGACATGCTGTGGCCATGGTCCTTCATGGCTAAACCAGCATGATCAGTGGTATGGCGAACGTGGATGAGCCTATGGAAGAGAGTGGGTTAGGATGGATCAACCACTCGGATGCTGCGACTACGGGTGTTCCTCCGGCGGTGGTGACTTCCGGAGACCCGCTTCCCAACTTCTGGTCGGATGTCCTTCCGATCATCATCAAGGCCTTCATCATGGGGGCCATCATCCTGGCTGCCATCCTGGGCAACCTCCTGGTGATGATAAGCGTCATGAGGCACCGGAAGCTCAGGATCATCACCAACTACTTCCTGGTGTCTCTGGCTTTTGCGGATCTTCTGGTAGCCCTTTGCGCTATGACCTTCAACGCCAGTGTGGAGATCTCGGGACGATGGATGTTCGGGTACGTCATGTGCGACGTGTGGAACGCTCTGGACGTGTACTTCTGCACGGCTTCCATCCTGCATTTGTGCTGCATCAGTGTGGACAGGTACTATGCCATTGTCAGGCCTCTGGAGTACCCGTTGTTCATGACCGGACGGACCGTGAGTTTCATGCTAGCCAACGTGTGGGTGTCTCCTGCCATCATCTCCTTCACCCCGATCTTCCTCGGGTGGTACACCACCAAGGAACACCAGGAGTTCAGGAACAAGCATCCGGACGAATGTATATTCGTGGTGAACAAGCCCTACGCCATCATCTCCTCCTCCATCTCCTTCTGGATACCAGGAGTCGTCATGGTGGTCATGTACTACAAGATCTTCCGGGAGGCTCTCAGGCAGAGGAAGGCCCTCAGCCGGACCTCCAGCAGCGCCATACTCAACAGTGTACACCATTCCTCAGACTTGCCCAATGGTCAAGCCGCCGCAGCCACTGCTGCATCCACCAGGACGCAGGCATACGGAGCCACCAAAGCCACAGAACTCAACATGAATGGTGAGGATTCACGCAATATTTTGTATAAAATTCTCCAGATTTTTTTTTTACACACACGTGTCCGGAACTTTACGTCCGCGATAGTGCGTGAGACAAGGGCGTTAAGCCCGTATTTACATGGCGCTTTTGCGAGCATAGCCTTGCGACGGTTTCAATTAACGCTTCCATCAGCTAATGTCTATGACTAACCTACCAGCAGGCACTCATGTTTCGGTAAATGGTTGTCAATTCACTGCCCGGTCGCTAACAAATTGTTGGGTTGGGATTTTAGAGGCGTGGAAGCGCAAAATCATAAACGATTTGCATTGATGGGTTGTGCTGTCCCATGTGTGTTTGTTTTTTAAATTTAAAAATGGACTGATTTCTCTGTCAAATATTTTGATCAGTTTTTCACTAATTCGGCATCAATGGGACGCGATTGGGACTAACTAGCGTTATTGTTTCCTTCCTATTTTTACTATACTAAAATTGGCTGGGAAAAACATTTCATATATGCTGATGTTGAAATCGCAATTAAAACAGCGACGAGCTAATAAAGCAAATTGGGGATTAAACAATTCGCTCAGTGCTAAAGCCCACTTGTTCTGTCCGTACAGTACAATCGGTACGTAAAAAAAAACACAATTCCTGGAGCTCCACCGAGCACGACGTTTTACTTCTAACCGGGCTTGAAATTACCATTTTCCTCGGAGGCAAAATGTACGGAAAGTACTTGATTATGGCAGCCATTCTTGGTCCTCTCCGACTTTGACGGCATTATTAATTCCTCGTCCTGACACATTGCCACTTCAACTCCATTGAGACT
Source organism: Catajapyx aquilonaris (assembly GCA_000934665.2). Taxonomy (NCBI): domain Eukaryota; kingdom Metazoa; phylum Arthropoda; class Diplura; order Dicellurata; family Japygidae; genus Catajapyx; species Catajapyx aquilonaris. The sequence goes on from KZ538303.1 coordinate 47,592, forward strand.
GATTTCCCGGCGACAAACTTTGCTCAGAGTTGGAGGGACTATAAGCCATCGGATTAAAACCGCCAGAGACATTGATCAGAAATGCACAACACAATTGCGCCAAATCGATAAACTCTATTCTAGACAGAGTATGGATTCTGCCCAAATCGACTAATAAACAAGACAACAATCACTGACCTGTTGTGCGTAGGAGCTCCGATTTTTTTTAGAGCTCGTCTAAATTATTAATGTCGACCGAATTTACAACCGCACAACAAGCATGGAATAATAATAAAAGGCTGCGGGGGGGAAAAAAATCTCGGATATTTTCTAGAGTCCTTGGTTTGGCGCTCGTGAACCTTGAAGTAAAGTTGTCTTTATGGGATTCCCCATATAACCTTGATGTTAGAAAAAAAAACAGGCCCGGATGGTTGGGGCACACAAAAAAATTCGTTGCCCATATTACACCACACGAGAGTCAGACAATGAAAAATCTCTCCCCNCCCCCCCCCCAACAGAAACAGCCGCAACTTTGCGACGGATTGCGGAACATCCGGATGAAAACAAACATAAAAAGCCAGTAAAAAAACCGGGCGCTGCAGACGTTCCGACTAAAAGGCGCAAAAATTATGTGAAATGATTTCCCCGCCAGATATGAATTTTTGACAAAAAGCTGTATTTCGCAATGTGCAAATATTTCCGGGATATCTTCCCACACTCATCAAATAAATTCCCAGGTGCATTGAGCACGCGTCATATAACCTATTAGTTAGCTTTGAACCGTATTCAACGGCTGTTTAACTAGGTTCATGCAATTCTGCCTAAATATAAAGCCCAATTATTGAATTCGCTTATTCAAAAATGAAGCATCATCTACATGCAGACAGTACTAAAATATCCGCTAATAACAGGTTGGGTAAAATATATCCTACAAATTGTAGACCGCTAATGAATTTATTTTTTAACTGTAAATTATCAATAACACGAACTAGGCAGCTGAACTAATACAGCAATAACTCACATTTTGCAGAGATTTTGCGCGGATTAGCATGTTTTCTTTTTTCGCTGATTCTAACCAAAAGCGCGCTAGGGACCAATGGTCTCTTTATTTGCATAACCGCGCAGTAGGTGAAGGGAAATATTGTCTTAATTAAGACCCGGTCGTTATTGTCTCTCGTATTTCCTCATTATGAGTCGGGCGGTAAATAATAGACCTTCGTACTTTTGATACAGCAGCACATCGTCCTCCACCGACTCTTCACGAAATTCCTCTAATTGCTCGGAATCATGGAAGCCGGTCACAACCGCACGAAACTAGTCTTCTTGGGCCTCTTTTTTTTTGGGTCGCATGCGTCATGAATTCATTATGAGAAAATGGGTTGAGGTGGGTGCGAAATTACGGGATAAATCATGCCGTCTAATTTCGACCAGCAAGCAAGCAAGCAAACAAACTGAAGCGTACTACGCAACGGGCGGATGATAATAATAAAACTGGAGGGAATGAAAATGCAAGAACTGAGCACGTGTCCTTCTCTTCTACATATGTAACACCGTGGTCAGCCATGAAAAATATGGCCTAATTCTGCAATAATTGTGATTTATTTTTTGTGACAAATTTCTCAATTTTTGGCAACAGCTATTGGGAAAGGAGCGTCAAGAATAACGCCTTTTTTCGGAAGAGCATGAAGCGAGAGAGACACTGAGCCCTTTTCCCATGTCCTTATCAGCCGCTGCCCAACTTTTCATTACGCTTCCTCTTTGGGCGAAATCCGGCTCTTAATCTCTCCTAGATTCCTCCCCAAGTCAGAACGATGTTCTTTTTCTCCTCCAGCAAAGTAAACGACGAACAAGAGCAAACTCGGCCGCTTCCAAATCCGTCCTTATTGGAGTGAAGTGTACAGAAAAAAAATATATAAGGTTATGTATTGAAGGACCTCTCGGCTTTGAAGAAGAAAGGGGCCTCGTGTTTAGAATTTCAATTCAGCGATCGATTCCTGACTATTATTACACGTCGGCCTGTTGCTTGTTACCTGGGCGAATCCCCTATTTTTGGTGGTCAAGGGTAAAATGATGAGTTCGTGTGGTCTGATCGTCACTGGATGTCACATGAAATCTATTTTATTTATCCGGCATGACGATGGGGAAAGGCAAACGAACTCGCACAAGGACAATGTCAGTCGTCACGATATAAAGCAAGATTGTCTACTGACATGAGAAGATTAGCAGGCCTTAACAGTACAGGTTCGCAACCTTGAATAGGGATCTATGCAAAAACAAAGTGCTCTCATGCTGAACACGCCTTGGGTGCTATATCTATGCAAGGGAAATAACATGAACTCAATGGGGCCTTTTTGGGTTTTTTTAAAAAAGCAGTCACACCCAGTGGGAAACGTTAAAAAATGTTCTGGGCTCTCATTGCCATTTTAAGAGGAGGTTGGTCTGAAAAGCCCTTAAAACCTTCCCTAGAGCCAAGTGCGGGTTTTAAAACCGTGAGCGGGCCTCACTTCCTTCTCTATATTTCATAACCGACTCGCACTTTTTTTGACTACTCATAACCCATATTAGCCCGGTAAAACGGCAGTTTATTGGAGGATGCATATAAGGTCATACATTTACACCACGTTAAGTTGTATAATTATACACATTTTGTCGACACCGAATCCGCATGTAATTATAGCCTGACTGTTACACAATGGCAGTGTCGCATCCCCAGTTTTCAAATAAAAAAACCCGACCATAATTAAGCATCCCGTTGCACAGTACAACAGGGTCGCAGATGGCTAAAATAACACCAAAAAATTTATTTGCATACATAGCAGGTATCGACCTGATACTGCACTTTGTCGGGTCCCACTTTCCAGAGGTATTGTTCTGTCCTGATGCATAGTTATGTGAACAATGCTGAACAACACTTTTTTTTGAATAAAAAATCCCATGCAATTCAGAGCTAATTAATTCGAGTGGAAGCCTCTATTGACATGAGCTATAGTTGGATAGTTCTGAGCAGTAATAAGATTTCCAACTGATGGAAATATCATATTCATGCAACTTTTACTGTTACATGTTTCGGTGCGTCTCACATAGACAAGGTAAAAAAGCGATGGGAGTACAAATAAATTAACTCTTCTAACAGCGTCAGGAATAGCAAATGAAGCAGGACAACATAGTGCCGATTCAAATGTTTTATGCTGCTTCCACCACTATAGCCCTTACTGCAGTTAACCGCCCTCCATGAATAAATGACAAGGCTGACTGGCTATTCGTAGCCCATTGACTTGTGCAGTACACTATAACGCGGCTCTCAGACTAATGCACAAGGATGATTACTCTTGGAATTGCAGTTACGGCCTGGAATCGCACATGGAACATTTATATATTCCCTATATATACACTTCTTTTAAATGAAACATTTGGCACAAATTTTTGAACCCTCACGCTCCATTGGTGTTGGCGGTCGTGGGATGTGGTCCATTGTTTTTTTGGTCGAAGCCCCCCCCTGTGCTTGCTGGCTTTGAAAAACATCGAACGCTGCAAAGTCGCTTATGGGATTGCGGTCCTCGGCCACGGAAACCGCGATTTGCATACTACCGGAAGCTTTGACGACATGACGGAGACCGAGCTTGTGCCAGACTGAGTTACGCGCCCTGTTGAAACATCCCGACCAGAACACACCGGAGTTTACAAAAAAACAACTGCAGGGGTGTGTATAAAAAGATTGAGGGGGTTCAGGCCGCATCTACTTTTATGCTATCTGACTCTGAAGGGTTGGGGATAGAAGCCATCGACTAAAGAGAAAGAGAGATCAGCTTTGATCCTATTCCAGACTACTTTAGATTATGGACTACGATAGGATTCTAAAAGATGGGGAGGTCGGTAAAAAAAAGAAGGAAAATCAGAACCTTCGCCCTATTCTTATGGCCCTAAAAGGTTCGATTTTAAATTGGACCAGCCTTTGCCCACTGGATAGGCAGGAATTGAAGGTGTGGAGCCTGCTCTTTCGAAAGAAAATGGTGTCGTCATGCAAAAGAAGAGGAGGACCTGAAACTTTTTTTCCTGTCCGAGACTTTGGACCTATAGTCGATATCCAAACTTTTTGACAGCAAAAATCAATACGTCGAACATCGAAAGCCGCATCCCTTATAATTATTTGAATTCGTTATCGACAAATATTGAACTGTACCCGATATTTTGAGAGGAAAATTTCGATATATCGCAAAGGGTCCATTTCCTGATCGTATCAAACGAGCGTAGAATGTTTTTCTGTATCTTTTTACAACCCTTCAGAGGGCAATCGTTTCAGTACGTACGCATGTGACTTGGGGACGTTTTTCGTATCAGGTCGCTCCTGGTTTCGCATACCAACAATCCGTGGAATCAAAAATTCATTCACGACGCCATGTCTGGGACCAACATCAGGGGCGGGGCGGTAATACAATATAGCCTCATAACCGTCTCTGAATTGAGGCTTCTAATCTTGTCACCTGCGCAAAATCCGCCGCTTCGATGTTTAATCACTGGTGTGAATGCATAATCACGGAAAACAAGGCCCGTGGATTTAGCCGACAAACTAAATGCTTCGACAGAAATTAATCACGGGCCCGGAATGAGCAGATGCTGGTTTTGCGCACCTTGAGAAGTAATCAGTGCAGCTCCTTAGCGGAAGGCCTATGCTAATGATGAGGTGAGATGCTGATTACTGAGATGGATCAGACATCATGATTAGCTTTCTTGCCAACGATCGATCCAGCATTATCCTTGCTGAGATTTTACCTCCGAAAAAATATGGTCCCTTGATGAAACATGGTGGCAACTCGTCGCTAATAAGCTGCACGTTAAAAAAACTGCGAGCAGTCGCCAACATCAAAGAGTATATGCCTCCGAGGAATAATAATGTTAACTTTCAGCATACCTTGTTATACTACAAACTGGCCAAATAATTTTGATACAAATCTTCCACTAAAATTATGCACCAAGTAGCCAAAAGATTTGGGGATATCGTCTCTCCTGCCGCGACAACTGACTGGGAAATTGTCGTCTTAATTGACTCCGAAATGGCTGGGTTCGTCCTCCGGAATTGTCAGCGAAATCAATACTAAAGTCAGCAGGCAGCTATAGAGACTAACTTTAGCAATGATCAGAGAATGATGCTCAATGTACACTGCTTCACGTAGTCTCTCGATCCAGGTTGAAACCAGCAAATTCCATTAACGACTTCATGTCTGGAGGTCTCGAATTAAGGATCAGGAGGAAAAAAAAACAACGAATTTTCCGATCAGCACATGTTGTTAAGACGATGCCTGACATGTGCCATACCGCTGTACCGGCAAAAAGAAACTCGTGCAGGCAAAAACCGGTCCAGTAAGCGACGTTGAAGCAGTATTGATTTACACCGCATAATTATAATTACGTAATTTTTTCTAATCTGATTAAAAGCCCGATTTTCTCCGCTGCAATTAAACAAGTAATAACCAATTTTTTTTTCATCAAGGACGTGGACTATAGTGACACATGAATATCTCAGCGGGAGGGTCTGATGTCATTAAAATGGCTTGTGCATTACATCATGTAAGACAATGAGAATGTATGAGGGCATCATCATAATATAAGACTTGTTGAATATTTTGTTCGGCCGGATGAGTCTGGCCGATACCGGTCGTCGGTTTTATTTCCCGCTGTGATTGGTAATAAAACAGGTAATGACCGGGGGACTAATCAGAAGTATATTAACTCTTCAATTTCCGAACCCTGGTTATTTGCACACACACACAAAAAAGTATTCAGTGTACTAATAAAAGAGCCAATATTTGCCACCCAATTTGATTCAATCGTTCCGACTTTTTTAGGGACAAAAATTGATTTGTACACATATCCATCAACATGATTTTAATCCAGAATTTTCACTGTGCGAAATTCCTGGTTTCCCTGGAGGGAAAAACGAGAAAATTAGGGCCGAATTATTTGCAAACTAGATGAAGAATTTTGGAGCCAACGTGGTGTGCCCCTTTTTAGCCTACAGTCACATCATAGTCGCAGCGTCACCAAGGTAGTCTCTAATTAAGGTAGCTTGATGGATGCTAATGACTCGGTGCCTCTTCCTTGCTCTGATTTACAGGGGGCTCTTACAGTTTTCTGCCTATCTGTTGGAGAAGTGACGCCTTTTGCTAATTGGCAAATTGTAGAAGGATCTTCCCCCCAGTTTTAGTTCCCTGTAATTAAAAACAAGGAACAAGGAAAGAAGCCATATTTCCCCGCGGAAATCATGACTTTGAGAAAAATAAAATTTGCAACTTTTAACACGCAACTTGCCTGACAGTTTTAAAGCCATAGTTCAAACAGTGTATCAAGCAGTTACATGTCATCTTTATCAGCGGTAGTGAAAGGCAAACCCCATTCTCATTTTTGTAAAGGTTTATTCGTCACGTACCGACACACAAAAGCCGGTTGGGGGCTTGACACACAAAAAAAACATACGTCGATAATGACGACACGTGAGTGGTGGGCAAGCATGAAAATCTTCACCGAATTTCAATGCGACGCATCAATCATATACGTCGCATTCAATATTAGACATCTTGGGAAAAGGTTTTTCTAAGATTTGTTACAGCTCCAGGAGTCGTCATATATTTGCTCGGGGGCCAGAAACCTATCCTTCTCCTAGATGAGTTTTTTTTGCTTAATTAATATAGCTGGTATGAGAATCCAATTAGTGTAATCCGATAATCTGCTGCTCAAATATTACGCAGTTAATTTTGTAGTTCATAATAATGTCTTCAAATTTTCCGCGCCTTTTGTAATAACCGGAGGTCACAGTTCCTTGCATACGAATTAATTCTTGGGTGGATAGAGTTTCGATGGATTCTCTCCGTGTTCGAGTGGGGTTTCTCGGGGTCCTCCCATTTTCTCCCACAATCAAAATGCACCACAACACTGGCAAATTACTAAAGTTGTTCATTGAAAATATGATTCTCTAAAAGATCTAAGAATTGCCTAACGTTATTATTATTATTATCAGTTATTAAATTACTGGATGTCAACTTTTAAGAAGAATAATTATACTGATGTAACTATGAGCTGACTTATGGACATCTGGCATACTTTTTAATAGTAGGTTAGTAGTTGAGTTATAATTATTCTGCACATCTTGTGGAAAGTAGTTTGTCTAGTTTTGAGAGACGGGAAAAAAATAGTTGGAGAGAGCCGATGGATACTTGAGAATGAAGCTCGCGCCTTCATCTCCGTCGTGTCTCCTCGGTCATGATTACTTCATCATGCAAATTCCAAGGGGGGGCTGGGAGGCAACTTGAGTCTGCCTTTCCCCCCCATGTCCCTCTCTAATAGAAATGCAAATTACTACACTCCATGCCCGCTTTATTCTTCGCCTTAAATTGGCCCAGCTCTTGACGATGGCCGCCAGACTCGGACGCAATCTACAACATGGCTTCGTATATTTTTTGCAAAAAAAAAAAATCCGGCTAAAACCAGCAGGTAAATCCGGCTGCAGGATACTGTGAAATCACATTGGGCTAATAAACTTCGTCGTTGCGCTTATAATTATATCATGCCGCATGAATAATGACTAGTGGTACTACTACCTCACGCGTGCATTGTTAAAGCTCAATCTCTCGACAGCAATCCGAGAACTGGCCGGAGGACAATAAAAAAAATAAGTGGGCGTGACAAGTGTCCATTTCCGCTTTTCCACCCACGTTACATATCGTGATGGAACCAGATATATTTTGTGCCCGGCTTCAACTGACCTGTCCATTGCTTGACCCCCTCGGTTTTCGCACTTGGGAGATCTCATTTAGGAATCATATGTGGTCATTACACCCAGCACTTGCAGTCATGAACATGTTATACGGTGTAAATGCCGGGAAATATATGCTAATTGCCTTCTGCAATGTAATAAAACTGATCATCTACGCAATTATTGTAATGCCATTTGCCTGTATGATATTAATTATGGATATATACGACACAAAGGGAGGCCCGCGCAATTGTAATACATTGTAAACAATGAGTATAACTTTTCAACAGAAAAATGTGGGCGAGGTAATTACGAGTTTTGTGTTTGTCCTGCGCAATATTTTTCTGCAAATATTTAACTGGTATGCTGTTTGCCTTCGCAGGCTGCACTGTAATACTATTTTTTAAAAATTAAACTGTACCTTTTATATACTAATACAATGTTTCACAAAGTGTGCTTAAGCAGTGTTTGAATTCCCGCAAAAAGGGGCCTAATTTACAAAGTCTGCTATTGACATTCTGCAAAATTTTACATTCATGCTATTTTGCACTTTTTAAACCAAAAAATTAGCTTCAGGCTCATTAATGCGAAATTATATTGCATTTATTTAATTTCTTATTTTTGCAACAATGCTATAAGGTCGGTCAAAATTAATAAACCAACATGGCAGTAAAGATCCTTTAGATACGCCATTAAATTCTAAGGTCAAGTGAAACATATCCTGAGATTCATAAATTCGTCCAGGGAGCATCCCTCTGTCACATCCAATCTGCGCACGTTTACACATGATGGAAAATCGTAATTTTCCGACCCCCCCAAATTTTCTCCCAAAAACGAGTGAGGAAATCCCTGTGTGCCATTCAGTTTTTCCTCCCACATTATTCGAGGGTGATATCCAGGTTGGCAAGGTGTCCTTCATAGACCCCCCAAGGAAGAGGCGATAAATTGAGTCAGATTAAACGAGCTGGGCAGGAAGCGTGTTTAATATTTCAGTGGACCCCCCCTTGGATGGTGTATATAGTGTATAGTATATGCCGCCTGGCCGAGCAAGGTTGTGTTGCCCGGAGGTGCAGCTCAAGGGGCCGAAGAGGACTCTGGTAACAACCTCCGCTCAGTTGGCCGTCCTTGACTTGGACCCCCCCTCCTTTCCAGCTAATTAAGTCCGGACCATTCCCAATTATTGTCCACCCATCTCACGGTCAACTCTCTCACTGCAGGTGCTCCTAATATTAGGCCTCTCTAGGTTGGTTTAGCTGGGTTGCCAGGGAAGATATGAGGACACGTTTTAAGCCATGCCCTTGATTTCGAAAATTATGGAAAAAGAACCAGCAATTATTATTGCACAAGCAAACGTGGAAAGCAGCAGGCCGGTTGCATTAAGTACAGTATATCAGGGTTGGAGGATGTCATTAATTTGCTGCTAATTATTACTGCCAACAATGAATAAACATCCGTTTGAATCTGAGATCCCGCATCCGGCCTGGTGAAACCTCATCTTAATGAGACACTAATAACGCGGAATTAAAAGCAGTTAAGCAAGATTTTGCAAACAGTGTGCAAAGAAGTTGATCAATAAGGAATATCAATATCGCCTTATTATTAGGAAACAACTTTAACTTCATAGTTAGAGATCGGTTTTCGCCTGAAAATGAGGGACGTAATTTTCGTGCTAAAAGATGCATTGTTACCACCTTGGGGAGGGGCCTCTTTTTGATCATAATGTGCCTGGCCAATATTCCAACTCACAGCCCGCGGTATGTTACGGATACACCCCGGTTCCATTATAGCATCCATGGGAAAGTCCTGAGCTCGTATATCTATGCAGAAGCGCAGTTAATTTTGCTGGGGGAAGCAAACAATGTATTCATCTGCAGATCGTCCCTTCGCGTAAAATATAACTGGGAGTTAATTACAGACCTAATTTTTTTTGCAGTCAGCGTCAGGCCGCAACAAACCACTGGCTGGCCGATGAAAGTCAATAAACGTAATTAGCGCAGTTCATGTATTATTTTCCTCGCATCCATTGAGCTAAAAGCGTGGAAAAAGCAAGCACATAGCGCAAAAAAACACACACCTTGACCTTCATAAATTTGCTGCAAAAACTGATAATGTGTTTGGTTTACGTAAAGGTTCTTTCCCCTCTAGGTCTTGCAATGAATTACAAGTGTACAAAAGGGTTACCTTGAATAACTCGCCGCAAATTTTTTTTTCCCAGACTCCTCTCAGGTGGTCACACGTGACTGTGTGATGATTGGATCGAGTAAATTTAAACGTGACGACACAGGACATTGCTCTACAACAATGAGCACACATGACCTTGGTTGAATTTGCGTCATCACCTGCAGAGCGATGCATTTTTTCCTCTGTGTGTCACTCACGTTACAATTATTCAAGCATGCCTCAGACTGAGAGTACGCTTCAAGGTCAAACTCTGGAGTTTAAACTTCAAAGGCCACGTGTGTGTCTCCCCCATTCAAAAACATGTGAACGAGTTTTATTGGAATTTGAAGCAAGTCCCGTTTCACTGTAATTCAATGGATGTTGAACCCGTTCTAATAGAGACGAGTGTCTGATGGCGTGACTGTAACACTGGACGACTTTTCCCTGAACCATTATAATCCGTTTTTTTCTGCGTGAAATGTAAGAAATACGACCCCCCCCCCCCCTCCAACAAGCTGACATCGATCACAGTCCTAAGCCAACAAAAGGAACCCCAGACAGACTAAAAAAAGAGGACAGAATATATACACATTAGTGTTTCCTGGCAGCTTCCTGGCAGAGGAAGTCACGAGTACAAATTCGCGGGGCAAATGAAGGCAAAAATGTCTTCAGCTCTCGAGTCCAACAATTTCGCAATGTCAACACCACTCGCATACTAACGAGACTAACATTATCACTCGTTAAAGGATAAGATATACCGGGCTCGTTTTTTTGTTGTAAAATATTTAAAAAAAAATTGCAGTTATTTGTGCCATTGTTATTATTGTCATATTTTTAAAAAAATCTTCAGTAAAATTTGGATGGGAATGGCCACCAGCTTTGGCTGCATGTCCTAGCTCATTCGTTATGCGTGTTAGAGGCGAAAAAGAGACGTAAATAAATGCAGGGTGTCACATCGCGTTCATTCCCACGTCAATCCTGCCAGACAACCCGCGATTACACCCATATTTCACAGCCTCGGGGTCCTTCCCCAATATTGCCTTTCACCTATAACATCGTCCTTGTCGAACTATAAAAATATTGTTTTTTTTGCAAAAAAAAAAAACCGCAAGAAAATAGGACGGCCATGAACCTTAATCACGGAGGAAGCCTAACGAAAGCGGATTAATTATGCAGCCTTAGTTACTCTTATTAGATGTCCACTTTTAATCAGCAGTCTGCGGCACAATATTTCATTAGCCCGACGGAATTCTTGCAACGTCAATTACGATTTAATCATACTTGCAAAAAAGGTGCAGTTCCCGTCTCTTGACCTGAAGACCGACTAGTCATCAGCCAATACTATTTTTTTTTTCATAGAGAGAGGTCGGTCCTTTCCATCGATTTTAATTAGTTTAACGCCAGGTTTAATTAGGAGGGGCTTGGAGCAACACCGCGTGATGAGTAATTCCCAGAGCCCCCTGTCATTCACCACACTTGGCTTGCGAATAGTTGCGGCCATCAACAGATTTCCCATTTTGTGTGGACATTAACTTTCTGTCAACAACTGACGTCAGGGCGGGGGTAAGTCGTAACAAAACTCGCCCCCCCAAAAAATGATACAATTTTGCATTTTCATTACTGCGAGCACCCGGGTTTACGTTCAATTATTCAGGGCCAACTGCGCAATCTTTTCCGCCAATAAAAAAAGGGGGAGCTCGATCTGTAGCTGGGGCCATAACCTTTTTTTTTTTTCGGAAGGGGGTGAGGGCCATTGCCAATGTTAGTTGACTTTGCAATGCGGTTTTGCGAAACTGTCCTTTCCACCACAGGACCTTTTTCGCGTATTGATCTTGACTGTAGGATGTCATCCAGATGTTACCTACACGCATGGACTGCTAATATTATCAACTGAATATTTCATGGTGGAAGAGACAGGGTATAGGTTTTGCAGATACCAATTTTCAGGAGGCCAAAGTTCAGACTGATGCAATTTTTTTGTTTAAATTCTCATAAAATTATTCAAGGAGGTGAATATCCTGCTGTTAAAATCCAGATTGATGATAACGGTGGATTTGGTAGAATCTACCTGGCTTTGAAACTCACCGAGAGACTCATTAAACCTTCATTATCTCCGAATCCTGCAGCGCTACGAAAAGCCCAAGGAAAAAGAGTCTAGTGCACAAATTGCAACTCTCTTATTTTTGCAAGCATCCATTAGCCTCGTTTGTTGCGTCACATTTCGTTTCCTTTATATATTTTTTTTGTCAAAGTAGGCTTTCTTTGTCTCGTGTTTCTATTCGGCCCACGCAGGCGACAACCGTATATTTTTAGACTGACCTTTTTATCCTGTTCGCATGTATCCGAAGGAGGTCAGACCCCATTCCAGCAGTCTTTGTAAACGACACAGATCAGTTTAAATCAATCTGAATTCCCCCCCCCCCCTTTTTGTTGTTGTTGTATTGTTCCGAAAGGATCAGCTGCAAGAAAAGCCCAATTCCAAGCCCTGTCGAGACGAATGGATTCCCTCATTTCGTAGCTTCAGGACCTGAATAGGAAAAAAAGAAGCCATGTACTGTACACTCTATACAGTAACGTTCAAGCTGTGGCAAAAGTCGTCAATCATGATTGCCATCTTTAATTAAATGAACAACCCTTTTTGAGTACACTGGCTGATAATAGCACGTCGGATAATGAGGTCCAGACGCAGCCAGATAATGCCAGTACAGTAAACCTTGCTCACTCCGGGAAGTTCTATAGAAGCCATACTCTATAATATATACTAGGTATGATGGAAAAGTAGACGACATTTCAAATATTTTGCCACATAAAATATATTTCCTTCTTTATAACAGATAATACGCATCATACTTACTCTCCATATATTATTTTGCGTAATTTTTGCTAGTTTTTCTCTTAAAAATAATTCGTATGGCAAAACCCAATTTTAGTATCAAAATATTTGAAATGTCACGTATTTTCTCTCTAAATTATTTTGCGTAATTTGTGCTAATTTTTCTATTGAAAATCTTGCGTATGGTAAAAACCAATTTAATGTCAAAATTTCCTTCAAATTTTTTGCGTTCGCAAATTGCATCATAAGACCTTGCGTGCAGCTAATTTTTTGGGGGGAAAAATTCGCGGATGTTCGCTGTTTCCTGCGGTTATTCATTGTATCTGCCCCTCTTCTCATCGGCGTGCCTCATCAGGTAGTATGTAGCCCTGGATTTCAATTTTGAAAAGTGCAATGAATTCCCCGAGTCCGCACATGCTCGGTTTCCTGCGTTGCTTACATGAGCAGGCACTCACACCAGGCTCATTACACGCATATTAAACTTTTTTTTAAAACATCCGACCAATTATGCGGAACGACCAATATTCTCATCAAAAAATTTCTTATAGATTGCCCGTTACCGCCTCAAAAAGTGCTATCCACCAAGTAAAATATAAAAAAACAGACCGAATTAACAGTAGCGGCACGCTTTTGATTGCGTCACAACATAAAACAGGTCGTCAGGACCCATTAATCGATAGGCGGGCATGGAAAAAAGAGGGGAGCTGCAGAGAGACCCCCTCAACTTTTTGGACAGGGTGCAACACGCGTTCTCGTACAAAATTCGAGGTCAAGGTTAATCCTGGGGCCTGTACAACCATTGGTTTGCACAGGGGCCTTCTAATCTAATTACTTCCGACCTCTCTCTGTGTACCCCACAGGCGTTTCCGCTTTAAAAAAAAATCGTACAGTGCCCGTCTCAGCCGTATGGTATAAAAATGTGCAGTGACCTTAATTGCAGTAGACCGCATTGTGCCGTAATTAACCAAAAATAGTGATAAATTTGGCTAATATATTGCGACTTACTAAAACTCCCCAGTGATTCGAATTCAATCTGAATGAAGTAGCAAGAAAATCAGAGTAAGTTCTCAGTTCGTTTTTTTTTTTTTTGAAGGTATTATTCTAGTGCATCGCCTGAGTCACGCATTGGCTGACCATTTTGGCGATCGACCTGCATCCAACTTTGGCGGAAGGGGAAGGGAAAGGTGCCCTTGAACCGAAAGAAACATCGTACGACTCTGACTACATCTGGAGCAATTTGTTTACACCTATTCGCCCAATGAATTGGGCAAAATAAAAATGTGGCTTGCCATTTATTTTGGCGCACACAACCGCAGTAGTTGATCTGTTCAAACGGACCGAATCAATATAATAGTACTGGTTACAGTATATTTGAGGGAGCTTACCGAAACATGTTGTGCCAAGGTCAGGTCTGATTCGGATAGTATTCATTCACCGACAGTACGAACTAGTGAGCAAGCTTATACGCGGTATAAAAATAGGCTGAGCCCACTCGAACACTGTACACTGTTATCAACCCAGCTGAATCTTTGAACAAGGACAAGTTCATAACTAGGGTATAAACAAAAATTACTCGAGTTGCAATGATTATTTTAAAAACATTTAGACGCTTTTTTTGGGGCCGAAAAGATAGTTCCTCTGCATAGTTTCCTTCTATAGATTTTACTCTATCACGTTACGTTAGGCCCTCAATGTGACAGAGAGCTAAAAAAAATTGGGGACGTCTAAAATTGAAACCAATCTTCGTGCGGTGCTTCCATTCCTACAACCCATCCAAAAAAAAAAAAAAAAGAAAAGAAACCATCTTTGTGCTGCTCGTTCCATCAATACTCTTTTTTACAGGGAGTTCCAAAAAAGAATCCTGGCGAATTTCTCTGAAGAAATCGAAAGTACCAATAGAACCAAGAAGCATAAAAAATGGCGTGGGCGTAGAATATACTGTATAAAATTGGTTCAGATGAAGTTGCTGACTTTTCCATTTTTGCTACTCATGCAGTGAATATGAGCCTAATGTTAGAATCTCCTAGTACTTTCGATACCTATAAATATTAATAACGAAATGAATTGCTTAATATTATTTTACAATCACTGGAAACTGGAGGCGAAACTGATATTAAATTATATCCCTCAAATGAATCAAAAACTCATAAATCAACCAGAAGCTTTTCGTCTTAAAATTGAACAAGGATCTTGAATCTGACATTTTTGGAGCACCCTGCAAAGTTGAGATGCGGTTGGTTTCAACGTCTCCAAAAAAAATCGGTATTGATCTAGTAGCTCCCCCGCCTCTTTTCTTTATTTTTAAATATTCGGTTCCGGACTCCCCCTATATCTGAATATTCGAATCACACACGTAGCTTTGTGTCGCTTCAAACTATAAATAGAGCCGCACATTCCCCCCCCCCCCCCC
>KZ538303.1:62735-85205 GCA_000934665.2 Catajapyx aquilonaris
ATTGCCTGTTTTGGTTCAAGTGTTACGCCAATTCTCGCAAGTAGATAATGTCATCATTTATAACTGCTCTCGTACTAATGCGAACATTATGTGACCATCCATCACACGAAACCTTTTGAGTGGCTTCCTTTTTCCGGCACGAAAATATCGATGCCCAACTATATAACAATAAGAGTTAATGATTTTTCTTCGTCTTCTTCTGTTTTATAAAGGTTGAGATGCCACGTGCTGTCATTATCTTCCGGTTATACAATCTTCGTCACGAGGCTTGGTAATTGCTGCTGGCATTATTAAAGGATCCTCTTAATCACGTATGCAAGATTTCCTAGCGTCTAACTATTCAAGGATCGATCTATGCAAACGATGAAAAGCTGGTGGAGGTTGCTAATGTGTGTTTTAGAAACATTTAAAAGGTATTAAGGCACACGCAATTTGCCGCCTGAACTCGGTTTAACTGCATTCGGAATTGCTGGATGTGCTTTAGTTTTCCCCGGAGGAAGCAATTGGCTTCATGACTTTCCATCAGTGCGCTGGGTGGAAAAAAAAGAAGAATCTGCAATTGTCCGTGTAGAGTCAGTCACGAAGCAGCCCAATGCAATTCCGAGTAGAGTGGCTTCTCCTCTTTCCCAGGGAGCGATCAATTACCATATTGCCCCCGCCTCTGTACCTTCATGATAGGTCAAACTCTGCTACTTTGCAGCTGGGAAGTCTGGATAATTCATCAGTGTTCTACTCACTTACCGGCCCGGATTATTACAAACATCAAGCTCAGAATAGTCAAGGGCGGTAGAAGTGTCATAAGCTGTATCCGCTGTAAAACTTTGTCTTTTTTGTGTGTCAGCAGTATGTTCTAGTGAAAATAATGAACCGCCTTGTTTGTAGCCCAGAAATCGATGCTAGTTCCGACATAAAAACGGTATACCTTCGGGGGGGAAGGAGCATCTTTTTATAAACTGCACAGGGTGTCCCAGATGCATCGACCGATATTGGTTACAAAAAAAAATTGTGATGCAATTTTTTCAACTCCCACGCTTTAGATCTGGTCTGAAATGTCAGCAAAATGTAGCCACTAACCACAGTAAATAGATCTGATTTTTGCTGGATTTTGTTGGATCCAACAATGTGTCAGTGTTCAACTACCCTGAACTTGTCGGATTTCAACCGACTAATTATGGGTCGATGCTATGGGATGGAGAGAGCAATTTATCAAGTCATGCATAGAATGAAGCAGAAGTACTTGGCAGCCATCATCATCCTCTCTCCTGCTGCTGCTGCACTAAAGTCTCAACCCCCCAACTATGTAACTATCAGAAGGAAGTAGTTAGTTGGCACAGAGCCACCTATTCCTCCTCCTCCTGGTGTTTCCACCAGTCCCAATCGATTTCACCTCCTGCAGAAGCCCACCCTTTCTTGCACACCTTTTTTTTCCCCCCCCTTCTGTTTCTCCAACCCTCCTCTTCTCTTTTCCTATATCCTAATTGAGCAATTCAAGGAGTATACTAGCCCGCTAATGTGTGTACAAGTCGCGTCTGCTGCTGCCTCCCTTGGCGATTAGCACTGGAGGAAGAAGGGGCTGTGACGTCAAGGTTTACCAGTTAATGCCTTCTCTTTAAGGGGAGGGCAATCATGGCGCCATTGTTGCGTCTGTTAGGTGTCGGGGGAGTGAAATGTTAAGTGGTAGGAGAAACACTGGTGGTTAACTCTCAGGGGGCATGGTGCAAATCCAGCTTGTTGCAGCATAAAACCCGTTCAACAAGATTATGAGAATATGTATAATATTAAAAACCTGTTCATGTAGCATGGTTGTGCTTTCTGATTGGTCCTCCGTATGAAAGTGTTACCGCGACGATTCCGATTGGTCCCCGTTCTGGGCAGGCGCAATAAGGGACGGAGCAGCGCCTCTGGTGGATGGTAGGAGGAACCATCAGTTCGTTCGCTGTCGGCCGGAGGGTCTACATCGCACCCAGTGAGCGAAGCGAGGGTTTTTCTAGAGCTTTTTAAAGTTGTGATAATCATATGACAATATTGCTACAGATTTCACTTCAAAAAATTAATGTTAAAAATTAATGCGAACTTGAATTATTTACAATTATTTATTGCGACGCAAATTCGATATTATGTCGAATTGTACGCATTTCACGAGTATTTATTTTAAAAGCGTCAATTGAACGACAGGAATCATGCCCATCGAACAGTTACTACCAGATTAATGTCAATGCGATGACAGCCGCAAATCATCGCGGGTTAATATGAGCGTATATTAATCATTGCAATAAAATATTTAATCGTGCAAAAAAATGTGCATGAATGACAGCCAATAGCAACGGTTTCCACATATCGAGTGTTAATTAGGTTTCTGTTCTACATAATGGTATATGAAGTGGATCTAATTATGCTACACAGTACCACCAATTATTATTAGGTGAAGAAATTGATTGTTCGTCCCCAACAACTGGCTTAATAAGCAAGAATCTCCCGTTTGAAACTTTATGAAACACTTTTTAAACTGAATACTCGGCCAGTGACCACCTGTGAATGTGAATAATATGCATGGAGAATATTTTTTTCAGAGGCGAATGCTCTCGATTGTTTTTATGCAGTGGACCTACTTGAACTTGCAAATGAATTTGGTGCATCCATCAGCCTGATTTAGAGACGCCCCCAAACCAGGTGTGCTTCCTTCACAACCTTGAATCTCCAAACTTCTCCGCTTAACCCCCCCTTCTTCCTTTCCCCTCTGCTCACTTGATGTATCGGAAAACGCTTAAAATTATCCCCCCCTATCCCCCCTCCCACCCCGCCATAATCCTGAAACCCTATATATCCACCAATAGAAACGGGGCCGAAAGTCTGAACTAGTTTCACACTTAGTTACAAGGACAATACGAAAATCCCGGAGCAATTAGAAACTCCCTGGCCATAACTCTGGACTGTAAATGCTATACATTTCCCGAGCCGCCATGTTTACTGCCCAATTAATATCCGCCTATGGCCTATGAAGTGACACCTGTCAGTAATGAAAAGCCTTCAATTTTGGTCAAATATACACCAGAAAAAAATTTGGACAAAAATTATTGCATAAGACCTAAAACAGGGTCAGTGATGACGACATCTTGGTACTCAACTACACTTGACGTGTAGGCTACTAATGAAAATGGCCGCTTTCCACCCGGACGAGCAATTAGCCTTTATGAGATATGTTTATTACGTGAGCCCCCCGGAAGACACCAGAGGTATGAAAATAGAGGCTAAGAATAAGCCTCACTTTGCGTGCTGGATAATACCTGGCCAGGAAAAAAAAACAACACACAGAGCACGTCTTCTGGTGGTGTTAATTAATCAGCTTTAATAACATTCATGGGGAAATGCAGGTCTCGAGTCGGGTAAGCCTAGGATTTCATTTGCATTAAAAAAAGAGAGAGCACGCACCTACTCACTTTCTGGTCGAAGCAGATTTTCCCTGCCCCCGCATGCAATGTATAGCACTGAAAAGTTTTTTTTCTACGGAAAAATGTAACACTTGAAATTGGTAATTACGTATTTTTCCGATACGTCCAAGTGATGTAAAAATTAATATGCACGGAGGTGGCCTCCCACGTCCACATTTTTTTAGAAATAGAAAAACAAGCTTCGGCGAGATTCAAGGGTTTATATGGGCATATTCTGGTCGTATTAAAGGTATCAGCGTTTTACGTAGTAATGAGAGTGCTAAGTGGATTTAGAACGATGTGGGATGAAAAATTTATCCGCATCGTATTTTTTTATAGAAAATATTCCCTTCCAGCCTTTGTATATAGAATGGCGGTCACGCAATTATTTGGTAATTGAAGCTGAATCCAGGATTAAAGCGGCGGTAATATAATTTGTTAAAAATGTTAGCGGACCACTAATACTGTTGAAATATGTAGTGGACTTACACGTAATGATACGTTGAAAAATCATTATAGAAGCACTGACCTACATGACATACGTCCAATGTATTTTGTATCATTATTTGGTGACATTTGAGTTTGAATAAATGAATTTAAGTAAATAAGCAAACTCTCATTGGAGTAAATTTCACCAACTTTAGACTTAACCTACCTACACGTGAAATTCCAGACTCCTCGTGAGATATTTTTCTTCTATCGTGTCCATAAATAGGATAGTATCTACTTACACGTAGTATACAATTTAATAGCTTTCCTAGAATTTGCGAACTCAATATGGGCATACCCCGCCAGCAGATTGAATTGAGAGTTATTCGATAGTCGCTCACGTCGGTTATCAACGACGCGGCATATCTCAATTTCCCTAGCTTGTTTTGTCTATCCTTGCTGCAGACCTTGGTAACATATCGCTCGTTCTCCGTCAACCCAAACTCTATACAGTATATATTCCACCAGCAGTTCCAATAAAAGGATTGGGGGGCGCTGCAGAATTTGACACCTTTTGCAATATGTTTCCAGCTATAATATATTTTTAAAAAAACGGAACATGTTATACGTCGACTGGGCCTGCCAAGACGGATTACACAAATCATAAATTCAGTGTCTGCAAGCTGCATTGTGGGTATTGAATTATTACACGATAATAGACCCCGGGTCCCCCCTAATGCAGTGTGCTTTAATAGCATGGTTGGCGCAGCATTGTTCTTGCAACGAGTCCTATAGTTTGCCGCAGCGTATAATACTTCCACAGAGTAAATACGGCCGAACAACAAGTTCAATTTGCTGTGTCCACTTGTCACACGTAACAATCCAAACCGACTTAATTGCTGGAATTATCGGCAGCACAACCTGTCCTACAGCCCAGCCCATCGCATCACGGTCAGATTGTCCTCTATTACGACCAATCAGCGCCGGAACTAATTAGATCACCAAGACGACATCAAGCTCTATTTGTTCCATGCTTCCGAGCGATTGCCCTTGTAGTTTTTTTTTCGGGCCACCAACTTTTATTTTATCCTCCCCCATTTGATACCAGGACACCAAAGAGCTATAGGAAGGTTTAAAAAAAATTTGCGAGGTACAGTACAAGTAATTACCGCCCGGGGCAACACCTGAGGGCCAGTTTGTTGCTATAAGCAAAGTACTCCTGGGGGAGTTTGTAATAATATTGCAGCGTGTGTGGGCGTGAAAAAAAAAGTGTGTGTATGCCATGTAAGGGTATTAACGTCATGCGTGATAACTACCCACAACAAAAGGTGGGTTGCCACAATCTGAATGGAAAGGAATCTCGCTAATTAGAACATTGCAACACGTATAATGTAGGTAGAAAATATGTGGGCGTCTGATGTTTGCAAAATGTGCAATAAAATCCCGATCAGTCCTTGACCTGAAGATTAGAAAGATTGGGTCAAGGTCGGCCTCAATTTTGCATTTTCCGGTTGGACAGGCCAAAGTGCATCCATCGACTTTTTTTTTATTCTTCCTCCCCAGTCCCACAGGCACGATTCTCACAGAAGGGGCTTGTTTGAGAATCCCAGGGCTGACTGTAAATCTTCGCCCGCAAAAGACGAATTAGTCGCAATCAACGCCCCTTGCAAAATTGCACGCGACTGTTTCGGCCGCCATAAAAAAAGAAGACGAAATCCCTCCGAAAAAAGCGGAACAATTGGAATGAGGCGGCGAACTTTTTAGGAGTAATAAAAGGATTCAATTGGTTCACAAGAATAATGCATTGATTCGTTTCCTTCACAATTTTTTTGTCTTTCCTGTAATTCTACTTTTCCGATTGTGGCCGGATTTTTTTGACGACAGCTCGAACTGAACCATAATGGAATGAAAAATTTCCACTTCACTTACAGATTCTCAGCCAAACCCTTTGTAGTCAAGTTAGAAGCGGAATAAGTTTGCAAACCGATACGGCTCACCTGTAACGCAAATGTCATGTTTGGTGACCTCGACAATATTCAATTCACCTCCGCTATAATTTGAAATGCAAAACACTACTGCCGGGAGATTATTTATACTCCGCCGGTCCGGTTATGCAATGCGCTGTGTCTCACGTACTATCAATTTGTCAAAAAAGGTTACATAACATTATCCGTTATGTTAGCACGATGCATATTTCATTCATTTCTCTGAAGGGTAATTGTCAAGAGCGTGTACTGTTGTTTTAACAAGTTTACTAATATTTTTTCCCGAACATATTGATATAACCTTATAATGTTCTTTTTTCTTTCTAAGGCACGACGACGCTAAAGGAGCACACCCGCCAGGGTTGGCGACACGAGCACAAGGCTGCTCACACCCTGGGTATCATCATGGGTTGCTTCCTAGTCTGCTGGCTGCCTTTCTTCTGCTGGTATGTCATCACATCTCTGTGCGACACCTGCAACTGCCCTGACATTGTGGTGGCCGTCGTCTTCTGGATCGGTTACTTCAACTCCACTCTCAACCCTCTCATCTACGCCTACTTCAACAGAGAGTTCCGAGAGGCTTTCAAAGACACCCTCCAAACGGTATTCTTCTGCTGTACTTGTTGGAAGAGGAATCCCGGCACGCAATACGTATAGTCCGCAGAAACACAAACTCTCATGTTTCTCGACCATGATGTGAAGAAGCGTTTGGCTTTTCTTGCAGGCACTTTTGCTCAGTTCTTGTAATCAACACGTCCGTTATATACACATTGCAGAGGAGAAAATGGTTGTTTTTCTAAATTCCTCCGGTGGATATAAGCGCTTTTTGGCTTCCAGTTATCATGTATGCAGCTTTCAAATTCAGGATTTTAAGGGTATTGGCAATGGATCGATGTTGCACAAAAAAGTAGAAAAAAATATCCGAAATTTGGGTTAATTAGAGCGCTGCTGAGGAAATGTGCCTGCAAATGAGCTATAAGAGTACAGAGTAACGCTTTTCCTTTCCTTTCTTTTTCATTTTCTTCTCTCTCGGACTGAAACTATACGGGTGCTTTTTCGTCTTTTTCGTCGCTGTGTCTAAAGCGGCGGCATTGTGAGACTGGTCAAAAGAAAAGTCTGTGATGTTTTGGTGTCCGGACCTTCTGCAGGCTTAGGATGTGATACCGCCAAACCTCGTTTTATCTGTACAATTTTTGTTTTAATTGTTATTTCCCCCCCCCCCATATGTACACCCCCTCCCCGATCCTATAGTCCTTTATGACCTTCGCAATCCGATCCCACCTCGACTATTTTCGTTGGTGAGCTAGACACCACGACAACCCATGTAATTGTAGCCGGATTTTGCTGCAATGAATCTTGAGGTGAGCTAACATTATGCAGGGCCCGTGGTTTGCGTCTTAAGCTCTTTACAGATAAACTCACAGTATTTATACGAAAGCTTTAAAACCATTCGAAGTTGACTTCAGGTGATCACTGTTAAGATTTTTTCAACGGTGGCCACTAGATTGTTGGTGGCTTCGAAAGGTTGTCACTGTACCTGACAAAAATGCAGGGCAATTTTTTATCACAAAATTTTAACCCACGGATTTTAAAATTAATTTGAAATAATTGACTGAACTAAATTGTTAAATCACGGGCTCAGACTATTTCATTCAATGACTGCTACTCTCACGATGAGATAGTCGCTGCTCACCCTAACTTTGGTCCACGTGGAAATCAGACTGTAAGTGCCACATTTAAATGTATATTTTTGCGTACAGTATTAAAGTAAGTGCAATCCTCAAAATTAGTTAGGGAGCTCACGGCTGTGTCCGAAATAGGAAAAGAAAAAAAAATCCCAGATAGGAGCATGCTGTAAAATTTTATGAAAAACTTGACAGCCACAACCTGCAGCATTATAGTTTAGCCAATGTTTTGTAAACGATTAGAAAGGCTGGCTCCTTTCACATTCCAAAACAAATTCGTACGCCTTTTAGAAAAAAACGAAGGGTCATAACCTGGGAGAATTGCAACAAATTGTGCTGCAAAAAGAATCGCATTACAGATTTTTTTTCTATCTCTCTCCCTCGTATCCTCCCTTGCCCTTCGAGTGCGAAAAGCGTCCGTGGAGTTTCATTTTTAATTTACAAGAGCTCCTTTCATAATTCACACAGGTAATGGCTGACTGCAAGCCCAGTGTTGGAGTGGGATTAAATTTTCAGTCAGACTCTTTGTGCACTCACCTGGTCTCACCAAGAGCGATAAAGGTCCTACTGAACTTAATTTTCCGGGCACACAATCCTCCAACCACCAATGTCAGGTTCTACTCTAGATAAATCATTTTTTTATGCTCAGAAGGATTTCCTTTTAGTGGCAATTTTTTTTTAAAACGTTGCTCTGTGTTGGGAGCGCGAAAAAAAGGGTAGTCTGATACGATATCAGGTGAACTTTGAGCAGGTTTACTTTTAACTGAACTGTCGCGATTGCTCAGTTTTAAAATAGTGTGAAGGTCAGAATCTCGTTTTTTTTTTCAAATGGCACTTGACCTTGCCGGTTGTGCAGTCTCGACTCGTTTTGCATTGTCTCAGTGAAGGTGCGAAATCGGATGGATATAATATCACATTTCAACTTTTTGCTATTCCCTCTTTACCCCCCCCTTCCCGCCCTATAAAATAGTGCAAGACAAACCGAGTGTTTCCAACAATTATTGTGTTGTACATACCAGTACTTGTAAACGGGCTTCGTGCAAAGATGTATTTTGTTGTTTTGTTTTGGAAAGCACAAAACAATGGCTAATTTTGTGTTAGTAGAACTACTATTCTATTTATGTCCATTGCATACAAAGCAAAACAATGTGTATTTGTTACAAAAACTTTGTTACTTCTTATTCTGTCGTCCATAGTGTGTCCCTTTCATTCTCGTTATCCTAGGAAGGTCATGGAGGGGGAGAAAAAAAACTCATTGTAGAACCGAGCCTATTCTTGAGCTCCAACAAAAGAGGTCCTGCAGAATTAGGTCTTGCATGTGAGACACCGGAACTCGACTCCAGGGAAATCACATTTTGGGCCGTCATCCATGATGAGATCATCGGCTTCAAAAGCCAAGAGGCGTTATGAAGGCGTTAAGTGAGCTATAAAACGGCCGCGGTTTATCAAAAGCATAGACCATCTACATTAGCCGAACGGCTATATTATTATTGCTATAAGCGGAGGCGGATGATTAAAAAAGAAGAGTTGGGAAGCTTTAATGTTCCGCTGATCAATTTTATAGGTGAGACTACAAGCAAATACTAATTATGTGGAACAATACGGTTGGTACAGGGTGATTTTCAGCAAATTTCTGCAAAAAGTTCAGGTAAAGTTAATTATCTGAGTAACGAGGCTTCTGACAATCCTACATAATATGATCCCCTTGTTCATCAGTCTTCATTCATCCTTAAAAAAAATTGGCCGCATTTTTTCGGATATGACATGGATTCCTCCCATTGTTTCGGACTGAACATGCCTGCAACAGAGTCTGGAAACTTGTCTCCGACAGGAAATTTTCGGGGTGGTGTTGGCAGCAGAATAGGGTTATGTCAGAGGGAGAGAGAGAGAGCCACGCAAAAAAAAAAGATCAATCCTTCCAGCATGAAAAGCGATCTTCCGGATCATCTCTCGGGGTAGAAACCTGTCCAGATCAGACTCTTGGTGAGCAATGGCCAAATTTCATTCTTTGTCACTAGCAGGGGAAGCAAACATATCTCTTCGCAGCATCCAAGATGCAAGTACATACCAGAAATGGCCTCGTTTATTACGTTTTTATGGGACAGCTTAGGGGAACAGCTCCAAGACTTGTTTGAGGGGGTTGAAATACCTGAAAACTTTCCTTAGAGTGGCTTGGAAATAATGCCAACAGATTTCTTGGGGGTGAAATAATATATATTCCAACACACAAGAACACATAGTCCCGGAGCAAGTCGAGAGAACTTAAGACAAGGCCCTAGAGAGGCTTTAGAAGTTATTTTCCTTCTCTTCTTTCCTCCTCCCATGTCTTGATGAGAAAAACATCCAGAGCTCCCAACTCTTAACAAGAAGTATGAAATTTCGGTCTCTTGACGACGATGATTTTGACCCCCCCTTTTCCGGCTTTCCTGCTGAGCCTGACTTTCCCTTCGGGCTACTCCGGCTTGGGACAGTCTTGGAAATCAGCTGGCGTCGCAGGCTCAAACTTAATTTGCTCTTCGCCTGACGTGGTTTGCGTCGGAAAGTTTTTGGTGATCACCCTGACCTGCATCACCATGGATCGAAGAGGTGTTTTTCGGACCATGAGGTAAGTTTATGGCCTTTTGCCTCAGTGCTCTGTCAACTAGCTTTTTACGCCCGATTTTATTTTATTTTTGTGTTAAAGGCCAAAATTTTTACTGACGCCTACTTTGGCCTCTAAAGTAGTGTTGATCCATAAAATGATGCAGAAGCTTTCAGATAACTGTAGATGGCCATTTTGGACCAGCTAGGTCTTCGAAAAATAATGGGACATACGAGGCGAAGTTTATAAGAATTAGGGAGTATCAATAACTCATTTCGCGCACCAGGGGCTGTACACTATGACCTTTTGCGCGAGTGCACCGCAAATACAATAGATTATTGATGGAGTGCCTGCAACCCACGCAAGGAAATACAGCAGGGTCTGGAGCTGCAATCTTTGAAGTTAATATCATCACCGCACAAATCAAAGACCTCGCAATAATGACAATCTCGCTTCTGTATAGCACTATACACAGAAAACGATTTCAGCAGAGATAAGCTCAGGAGTTCAGCCAAACGTATCTTGATCGTTGACAATATCGGATATTAACCTGCTCACGTCTGCTTCAAGCATGACGTAATTGATACCAGGAATGAACCTCAATATTTCTGCCATATTCTAGGAAGACAACCCACACAGTTGGACACATTTCGAGAACCAGCTTTTATCTTGCCAATAAAATGTTCAGATGAAACTCCTGGAAACGCCTGCCAGAGGACGATTAAGAGGTTCGGAAAGTACGTGTCTCCTGCTATACAGAAGCCTCGTTCGCATTAGAATGAGTAGTTCCAAGGCATTAAGTACATACACATCCTGAAAATGAATCCACCTCACCGGAAAGGTAACTCAAGCGGAGAAGTTTAAGGCTTCTCAAACAACCTTCCTCCCTTCTTCATGATAGCAACATCTTAGAGTCTGGAAGGTAATATTCTTTCTTGACATGACAGCCATGCAAACAATATTCGGGGGGGGGGGTTTGCTCCTGAGCTAACCCCCCGCCTGTTTTAAGTGACGGTGATAAAGAGCAGATGTAGGGTTAAAATGAAGATGAGTCTGCGACTGTCTGCGGGGCTTCCTCGGGTGACTGATGGCTTTTGGGTGAGCATCAGGGGACTCAGGTCGGCGACCTCGATTAAAAGGATCCTGTTACACACTCATCTGGCCGTAAACGACGCGCAAAAGCCTAGGATAAACCGACCCCGCCTCTACACTTTTTTTTTCCAAGCATGCAGGCTGCCAATTGAAGCAATTAAGGAGACTTGGTGTCCGTTGCGGCCTGCAATTCCTGGATATTGTTTAGCCCTCTTGGGGGAATGTCAACGTGCAGGGTCAACAGCCATAGAAGAAAAATAAAGGCACGGTTTAAGTCTGTTTGGCGGGAATGTGCGCCGTTTCATCAGGAGTTGGATACAAAGTTTGATGCGTAATAATCAAATTCCGGCGTACTTCAGATTATGTTTTAGGTGCATCTGGCTTAACTTCAGGCATCGATTCTGAAATAGGCACCTCTCCTTGCAGGGGCGTCAAGGACAATGTTTTGCGTCGTATTTGCCACAAGGTATACAACCCCCTGGAGAGATGTGTGTGTCGGGAGAAGGAGAGTACTGTGTCGGTAATAACGTCGTAAATGGCCGGATTTGCATATATGTCTTATCTATAATATTAAAATCGTAGTGAGCGTGTATGGTTATGCATTCTGATTGGTCCGCCGCATATTGTTACCGCGACGCTTCCGATTGGCCCGCGTTATACGCATGCGCAATGGGTGGAGGCAGCGCCTCTGGTGGGTGAGATGGAGAATTAGCTATTCGTTCGCTGTTGGACATCCTTTTCTAGTTAATGTTTAAAAATCAAATGAGGTGTGACGATTTCTGACAAATTCAGGTCGTGTTTAATGCATTTGATTAATAACGAAGGGCATACAAGGACACGGCTACTGTCGATGACCCTGTTTCAGCTGTAAGTGATACCTTACTCACAGTGTCACTAATCAGTCAAAGAGTAATGGAAGTTAGAGAGGACATTTCGCAAAGTCCTGGAGGTGGAAAGAAGCTGTGTGGTGGTATAATCTGAAGGCGAGACTAATGACTTCCAATCAAGGTGGGGCCATTCACTCATCAAGGATCTCTCCTTCTGGCTGGCTTGGAACGTATAGAAGCCTAGGTAATATGAGTGGGGAGAAGGCTGAGGGACCAGTTTAATCTGATTCAATCCCAGAGCTAAAGTTTTGGTGAGCGGAACACTGGGAGTAGTGTCCTCCTTACACGTGCACCTTGGTTGATGAGGACACACACCTCCAGCCCCATTCCGGGTAGTCTTAAATCACCGTGCTCTCCAGCACATCCCTTTTAACCCCAGTTGGCCCTCCCGGCGATAGAACTGATGTTAATCCGGGGCCATTTTGGAAAAGTCGAAGGAGAGCAACGTACCCTGGATGCAGGGTCGTATGTGATGCTGGAAACCTCATCAGTGCAGACCATCATTACGACTATCCCCCTGCATGCAACGTTCATGCCTGAGGACGATGTAGTTAGCGTTAAGTGCTTGGTGGTTTGTTTCCAAGGGGGTCGAGGTGGAGATAAACAACTGGAGCATATATGTGCAGGATATAACGTAGCAATTACTCGAGAGCCCCATACAGGGTGTTTCAGCAGGATACTTTATAACCAACATCACACGCTCCAGAAATAAATCTGACAGCATCATCGTCCCTGCATGAAATTTTCGAATATTACGTCACAAACAATCCTCTCGGAATTGGAATCGTTGTAATATGTCATTGCGTACTGCAGACTCATTTGCATCGTAACTCGAAACGATCTGAAGTTGCGTATTCCGTGGCAGTTTCGCAATCTTGTGGATTTATGATCGCTTCCTGCAGAGCGAGGCCTAAACGAAGAAGAAAAAAAAACATGCCGCTTCATTTTCCAACAATCCCTCAGCCTCTATTCCACCCCCTCAAGCATTGCTTCTTCACACATCCCCCGTTGAATCGATGCAGTAGACACCTTTTTACATACAAATAGCTTGGAAGCTTTTGAAGGAGGCTGATGTTTGCAGAAGGCGACATTTTCACCGTCGCCAACACCGCCTTTTAAAATTTCCGCCGCGTCTGTCGCATCTCGCTGGAAAAAAGGCGATTTTTTTCCAAATGCCCACGGCTAAAATTGTTGCAGAAACTCTTCGAGAGAAAAAACGAGGTTTTTTGGTGAAACAACCGCTTCTTATCATCCGGTGGCTCGGAGATTCAACACCGGATTTTCTAGCAGAGAGCGTTACCCTCGATCTCGCGGGAATTGTGACGCAGCACGCATTTCACACGGCCCCAGCGAATTTACTCGACCAGACAAACGACACTCCTGAGCCGTTCATCCTATACCTGTATACCAGAAGCTACCGGCACTGCAACAAAGAATTTCTGATTTGTTAGGTACTTTATTGCAACGCTGCACATTTTCCAATTCTCTTTATAGGTTGCTAGGTTTCATTTGAATCAGGCTTGTACTGCACAAAAGTCTATAGAGAGTCCTGCAGAAAACTGATCCGGATTCTGATTAAACAGCGCACAACATTCAAATTTAAATTGGATCGATGTTATGCAATAATGTGTCAACCCACAAAACATATACCCAAAGGATCGTACTTAAGTTAAAATCAAGCTGGCGAAATCTGGCATAATTCTGCCATAATTGACCGAAAAGGACACTAAATTAATTTCACATGCATGACAATCGATTTTTTCTTAAAACTGTGGGTTGACTCATTATTGCATAACAGCGTCCAATAGCACTCCAATTTGGTCCAAAATTCACGCAAAACTGTTAACAATTAGGATGCATCCTGCGAGTTCGAATCAAGCAGTCGGGCTCTAAAATTAGACCAGCGATTATGCAATATGGCCACATAGTACCCAGAGGAATCTGGGGAATTTTCATTCGCATTTTTGAAAAGCAGAATCCAAAAAAAAATACCGCTAACTCAACCGTGCAACTATGTAGCTGCTGCGCAGCTAACCAATTAACCGCCGTTTTTTCCCGTCGCAGTAAATAGTCCGACAGTTGCAAACAATTTGTTCCGCAAAACATAATTGAAATAAGCTTCAAGGATTAGCTATTAATTATACTGCCAGATTTTCTTGTGTTTGCAAAACACTGGCTGACTAATAAATCGCTGGGGTCATAAAGTTTTAATGCGCACACACTGGACTACACCCCTAGTTTAGTGCCGAGCAGAAACTTCAACACAATCGCACCTAATTAGTCCCCCATCTCCCACAACTCCCTCTCATTACAATCCCGGAAAACTATTGCCCCTGGAGCTTCTCCTCCGCGCTAAATAATCAGGCTTGAGTTTGCCAGGAAAACCATTTACACGCAGTCTGTGAACTTCTCCGCCAGCTCCTTTTCCTCTGATATGCTAATACAACACCCCCAAACACGCTCAAACCTCAACTTTTACTAATAGCTAATGCTCATATATACACACACGAGAGTTCGAGCCGGGATAAATTACACTAAGCCATTTTGTTCCAGTTGGCACCTGTTTTAAAAAGAGATTAGGGGCTGAGTGACTATGCATCGAGTACACAGTACTGCGTACATACCAAACACACCCACACATCCGACAGGGGTTGAATTAATAAACGGATGCGAGAATTGGCCACTATTTTGAAACGCTTTGGTGAATTAATTAGAGCCCACACCAGCAGGTGTTGGAGTTCAATGAACTAGCTAACATTATAATGTCATTATGGTGTCATATATAAGGATGCCTCTATTCATAAGTAAGCGTCTGGAAGAAGCAACACTTAGATAAAATATTAAGATGGCAATTCACCCAAGGCAGCGCGAAACTTTAGGGTCGTAAGATTTTCCAGGACTGTCACCTGCAGAGACAATTTTTTTTGGCCTACTCAACTGGTTCACAGGGAGAAATACCCTTCCAAAAATATTCCATAAATAGCGAAACTCTCAACCACCTGTCATTTTATGACCCCTTTTCCTCCACCAAAAAAAAATCGCCTCTAACTCCTCTCAAGTCGACGACCTTTTCCTTCCTCTCGTTTTCTTCCTGATATTTTCTCACAGCAGGATACCCCCAGCAATGTACAGAAAACACATTTGTTAAGTGAAGGCGAGCAATTTCTTTACCTGTACACATTTTCTCCGCGGGGATCTGCCACTCTTAAGTATAGGTTTATCGAACTCTGTATGATTTGCGAGTTCGGAAGGAGACCTCGTTATCTCAGCCTGTGCCTTTCAATAATATCAGAAATTTCGCCTCTCCGGTTTTCTAATCAGTGCGAGCATGACATCGATTGCTTATCTACGACCTTCGACTAATGTTGCACAGGTTCAAAGAACCTGCTTTTCTGGCACAAAACCAGATATTCAATTTGGCTTGGACATTATCACCCCAAGGGGGGGGGGGGGTTCCAGAACCTGATAAAACTGAGTCTGGAATGCAATTTGGACTTAAATCAACCGTTCGAAATATTTTGCTATTAAAGTAAGATTTGTACTTTTTATGGGTTCCCCGACATTTGATGGGGCAAATATATATCTTCCTCTTCATATTTTCGTCCCGATTTCAATATTTGAGCGATGAAAACCCATCCGAGTATCGCATCCAACTTTGCAACTTGCTGTAACCCAATTACCTGCCAAGAAAATCTGCGTCTTTTTCAGCACTCGCATAAGGATTGATGCCGGAGCGACTCTACCTAAACTAATTCAAGGACATTCTTGTACAAACTTGCCATGTCGCATATAACTCGAGGAATTTCCCCTTCGCAATAAGGAGATATTAAAAAAGTGTTTCCGACAGACGGAACCCTTCCCTCCAAAGCAAGAGGCTTACAAGTATTGGGAAATATTATTCTCCAGATCGGTTCCAGTAGGCAGCTTTCCAATTCATCGACAACAGTATGTCTCTCGTATTCTGCATCGGCGAAACAAATTACTTTTTTGATCCCCCAAAGGCTGACTGATATCAATATATATTTTTCGATCTACAGTGATTTTTTTTTATACACGCGTATAAAAGAGATAGCATCAGCTCTATTAGCTTTATAAAGCTGGAGGTTAACTATTATGCGATTCACGAATCCTGGCCTGTTAGGCTCCACCCACCTCCTCCCAACGTCAGCGGCGGAAGAAATCAGGCCTGGAATGCTCGTGATTCTCGCGAGTAGGAGCCATTGATGCGGGGTTCGGTCTCAACAAGGGATAGGTGGTTCGTCGTATTTCCAGGCCTGGTTGTTCCCCCCCCCCCNCTCCCCCCTCCCAATGCAATCCACTGCTGCCAAGGGCTCTCCCCCATCCTCCTGGCAGGCGTGTGAGGCCATGGCGGACGCGGACGTGGCAACCTCGCCTTCAGAGGGCGGAGGATGGGGGAGGAGCCTAACAGGCCAGGACTCGTGAATCGCATAATAAAAGGTAGCTTTAAATAACAATATTAAAAATCATCAATCTGCCAGCTGAAATTTTCACGGATGTTGCATTCAGGCAACAATAAAATCACTCTGGAAGTGATTACCACATTCTTCGACCTAAAACCACTCGTATAAATAAAAAACGATCAATGTGGGCACATCTATACCTCCTGTGGTAATCCCTAGTCCCAAAGGGTTTCCCAAAAAGAAACTGCTGTGGAACCATGAGACTTATCCGAAACTCCTGAGGTCATTTCGTTTAGGAGCTGTCAGGGCTGGGACACAAAAAGAGGATAAGGAAAGGGGCTGTGAAAAGGAACAAAGCAAAAAAAAAAGAAGTCCAGGATATGAAAGGGAATTCAGACAAGTTTCTAAGACTGTCCCTATTTCACCTTGGGTCAAGGTCTTCTCACGGACAGATCCTATCTATTCTTAGGACACAAATCTGACAAATCTGGATTTTTTTTGTAAGTATTCGAAGTATTTTTTGTGTGTGTTTAGTTATTTCCTCTAGCCTTTTAATTTTCCGCTAGATGTCTTCCGAATCCAGCTGAAAATCGCTTCCGTGTGCGCAGCATCTTCTCACGCCATTACTTTTCAGGAATAGCCTGCACATTGGATGGCTTGCAATTTCGCTCTAGCGACGTAAAGAAAGAATTTCGCAAACTCCCCCCTCCCCTCTCCTAAATAAAGCGGATGAACCTAGGAGAGAAAGAAAAAAAATGGCCACATCGAAGCTTCTCGGTACGAGAATCATTTTGCTTTACTACCGCGTTTGGTACAGATAAGAAACTACTCGTTCCTCCTCAGCGCATCTACGAGATGGGCCCAAAAAAATTGCAAAGATGAAAATGGGATAGTAAAAAAAAAGTCGATATTGACGGGCACCTTATGCCACTTCGGACATTTTAAGGGGAACTGGCTTAAAAAATTGCTTTCGCCACCTCAAAAATGCCCTTTTTGGCATTTGTGAGGGGTCAAAGGCCAGTAATTTCACAGCCGAAATTTGAGTGCGCAGTATGCAATTTTTTTTTTCGGGAGAGCCATACAAGGACCCTTTTATATCCAACGCGTCATATGCTGATTTCCATTTTGATGGAAGTTTCATTGACTCCATGACATTTTGAACGTGAAGTTCGTTTCCATGTTGTGGGGAGGATGTGCTGGCCACTTGCTATGGTTATTAACTCATTAATTGGCTGAAGGTGTCGAAGATATCAGTTTTGAACGGAAATGAAGCCGTGTGGGTAGAACCCTGAGTGTTTTTGACCCTTGAATCTAGGGTCATTTCGGCTCAAACAAGACTAGTCGACAGGGGGGGAAAGATGATGATTTACTTTCACCTCAGCCGGCTAACAAGTTATCCCTTGGGTTTCTCTTAGGAAGCCAATTTCTGAGGCGATAACGGGGAGTATCATATAGTCATCGGTTTATTTTTAAGTCTGCGGATGACGCCGCCTATATGGGCAGCCCACGCAAAAGGAGCAGAAAACAATGTCGTTCCAGCAACAAAAATTATTTCAATTTGTGACAATCCATCTGCTGTATTTTTAAAGCACAAACGAGACAGAAACGTGGATTCACAAACAAGCAGAGCCTGGGACTGGGTCCTCTGGATTTTCCAGGTTATAGACCCAATTTGGATGCAGCAAGCTGAAAGAGTTGGTACAAAGGTGCATAGTCTAACGAATTTGCATCCACTCAAAATAAGCTCCGTTAGTATTTAGAGCATGAAATCGGGGAGATACAAGCAAGACAAAGAATACATTGTTGTCGGACGAGTTGCTGTCTCATCTGATTCTCTTTTTTTTTGTTGTCCCGAACAGATATCCGGACGGTTGAAAGCTCAGGACAAGTTGAGCCAAGTCAGGCACTCGTGTTAGGGTACCGGGTGTGCCGTTAGTGTTTTTTCTTAAAGTAAAATGGATAGTAACAGCGCACACTAATTACGTTCAAAACCTATTCGAATGCATCTTTAAGCCTAAATGTTGCGCAGGTATTTTCAAGGACGAATCAAGTTCACAGTGTAGTAAAACTGTGGTTAACAATATATTTAATTATTACAATAAAACGTGCGCATTTTCTTCGATGCCCATGTGAGTGTTAAACGAACATTTTTGCAATACAAAGTTATCAGTAATAATTAGTACATATGAAACACAGTAGACTCGAAACATACCTTCGAAATAAAGTAAAAAATATTTTCATGCATACAGTATGTACACGATACATTTTCCCCCAAATTCCAATGCATAATCATCCCCCGCAACAGACTCAGTTTGCATAATCACATTCAAAGTTATTTTTTTTTCTCTCTCTCTCTCTCCGTCTCTGAGTTCCATATATTCCAATCCTGAAATCCCTAATCAATGAAAAGCCTGACCGATTCCATTTCAGAATGGCAGCAGCACAAAATTAAACCGCAGCCATGTTCACGTGCAGCCTGTAAAAAATTTTCCCCCCCGATGCAAAAATTTCTATTCAAGTCCGATGCCCTAGGTTGACCCAAATATACTATTTCAGTACAGTACACAGTATATATCCTGGACATCGACGGGACAAAATGGCTTGTACAGTGTAAATGGCCTTGCCTTTAAAACAAATTAATCCGGCCATAGACGGTTAATCCCATATGCGGCGTAATAGCTCCTAATTTTCATATCCTGCATTTATAAACCACGGCTTCGTACTTTATGCAAATAGATCTTCTCCCTCCCCCGCCCTCTCCCCCTCCAGCCATGAAGCCGAAAAACCTCCAAAAAGTAGGTCACATTTGACTTTCACCAAACATTGATTTCACGCCTACAAAGACTAACGGTTTCACATTGCCCACCATATCAATCTCCGCCATAATCGGCATTAATTTATCGCGCCAATTTTGTGAGGGTTTTCCACTTTCTCCTGTGGCCTTTCAAATGATATCTGGTTTGCACTGACTGCTTGATCAACCTTTTATGGTTTTTCCATAAAGAGCATCGGTTTCTGTGTAAAATGTTCAACACACGATGAAAAGGTAATTGGTGTAACTTGTAGGATTGTTAATATTGACTCATTTTATTTATAATTCATAATCCACGATTAGACACAACCGGATATGGAAAAGGTGAACGTCTTACAGAATAAAAGGTAGAGTTCAACATCTCGTGCAAATTAATATCTCTTATCTCATTGAAGCCTTTGAAAATTCTAACCTGTCTGTATACAAGAGGTTGGTAACAAGCTAACTTTGGGTGGATGTTAATTAGAACAAAAGCCATAATAATGCGTCAGGGCGAGTTTCATCTGGCTGGAAATCAACACCCGGACAACTGTTGGAGGGTAATCCTACGCCAGCTGCTGTGTACGCTGCTCCCGAGTACTTTCCGAGAGAGCATCAGCCACGCAGTGTTCCAAGACTCGGCACAAAGGATTTTACCTTCGCCAAAAGGATCAAGGGACCATCCTGGCGGAAACGAGGCCCCAGTCAATGTACACCACCAGCCAGACCAACTTTGAGCCCTGATAAAGTAGCCTCCTTTGACCAACCTTTGCCTTAGACTTGTCTTCAGGCGACTGTACTATATACTGCGACTCCAACTAACTCTATGGACACGCTTTGTCCGCAATTAACTGCAGGGCTAGCATATGGATTTAATTATTCGTGAGCATAGCCCCCACCAGTGCTATTGTTAGACTTTATATTTCCAATGGACGGATGTTGAACCCCTATTTTTTTCTGAGCTGGGTTCGGTTTTCACAATACAGTGCACATTAAAACTGACTTATTAACTGCAACATTTGCGTAGATGCCAGATGCGAGGGAAACCTTGGTGGAGGCCAACCCTTCAACGACCTTTCTAAAAATAACTCGCTAATGTATTTCTTAGTGTTCCAGTGGCATTTCTCGGAGAATGACACAGATTCGCCTGTATAATAGGCAATGTTTTGAACAAGAGAGGCGCATAGGTTATCTAACTGCAAGGATGAACGAATTCTGCTCGTCGTAATCAGCTGGTTTCCTGGTTTATCCAAGGCCAGCAATGTTAGACATATTTTTCTCATCAGTAAAATGCGAAATAGCCATTCGTAACATGTTAATATCTTGATTCATGTGGTGCTGAATGGATTCTTTCAAAAGAAACACAATTTGTCACTTCGAATGTTACGTGGTAGGCTTTTTAATTTTTATTGAGGTGAAGGTCCTCGACTTGAATATGCTCAAGTGTCAGAGAACTCAGGCAGCACATTTTAAAAGAAAAAAAACCGCAAAGTCTAGTCGTGTATTATATTATTTTCTTCAGAGGCCAATTCCACCGGACGGCCAGGACCCTCTCCCGTGCCCGACCGTACAGAATACTTGGTTATTTTTTAGTACTAATGAAACTCTCATGTAGGCTATATCATTGATTGCCATGTGAATAGTTGTCATGAAAAGAACAAAATTTAAAGGTGTACGAGGTGCGATCGAAAAGTTCCCGGACTGTGTTCATGAATTCATTAACATTTATTGCCACCGTCAAAGTAGCAAGTAGTCACCTTGTACACGTATACAACAATTCCAGCGAATTTCCCATTTTTGGAAGCACCAAAAAAATAGGGCAACAGTAATAATAATTAATAATAATTCATACCCCGTTATCAGCCGGCGGCTCTTTAGGGGGAAAATTTTTGTTTTGACTGGAACTCTTTGCTTTCATTTTATTTCCTTTTTGGGATAGGATAGGGACGGAAGGAAGCGGCTGTGGCCTGTTTTTTTATACACGTGAATTTTTATAGCACGGATATTTTCATACCATGTGAATTTTTATACCACAATTTTTTTTAACCCTGTAATGCCCCTTGGGTCATATCTGGCACACCATTTAGTGCAATTTTTATATTTCCTGTAAGTGCCAAATGTCACTAAATGGTGTGCCAGATATGACCCAAGGGGCATTACAGGGATATATCACATGAAAAGAAATCATAACAGGGTTTTTTTTTTGTTTTTGGCACACGAATATTTTTTAAGAATATACTGAAACACACATTATCACATTCTTTTACTTAGCACACTAATAAGGCTAAAAAATGTTACCTAAATAAAATATTTTATGGTGATTGTTGAATTTTGTGGCGCCCTTTCTTTACAATAAGTACATGCTGGAGAGAGCGTCAGAATCGAAGTAGCGCAGTGGTCTAGTGGTTAAGACTCTCTCTTCGTAACCTGAAGGTCGAAGGATCGAATCCTGAAAAAAAGCCGTTGTTTCTTTTTATCGCTATGGACATTTCCCGCTGTTACTTCATCTCTCATTTCACATTTATTTCTCTTTGAAGTGCATCCGGTAAATAGGCTAGACCCTTCCAACACTCGTACTCTCGTTGCACCAGAGCGTGGCTCTGTGGTAACGCATCAGACTCTCAATCGGGAGATGTGGGTTCAAATCCCGTGTCTCCTTGGTTGAGAGTCAGGAAAAAAAAATTTGCAGCCGACATCTCTGGCCAAGATGGCGACTGTTCCTTCGCAGTTTCCCCAACACTTCTTCAGAGGTGACGGAGGAGCAGCGAAGAGGGGGGGGAGGGGTGGAGAGGGGGAGGAAAGGGGGGAGGAGAGANGTGGAGAGGGGGAGGAAAGGGGGGGAGGGGAAATTTTTTTTTGGAAATTTTTAAAACACCTGCTTAATGGGAGAGGGGCGGTCACTTTTTTCGAAGAAAAAAGTCTTAAATTTAATCATTCAAAAATTGAAGAATTCCGGTTTGTGTGGGCCATCCCCAGCCCCCACCCTACCGCTGCCCAAGTGGGTGCATTTACCTTATACCTGGGAGTGCCATTCTCAAACCTATCAACCCCCCAAATATTTAACTCTACAATTTAAACTATAGGTCCTATAAAATCACAAGGACATCCAAATTAATCAGCACACTTTTTAGAGCATTTCCAATGGTTTGTTGCGGCCTGACCTTTGACCTG
>KZ538304.1:0-44957 GCA_000934665.2 Catajapyx aquilonaris
GCCCGACTTCAACACGTGTGTGCACGTCCTAAAAATGTGCATGAATTACGCCAGTGAAAACGAGAGCAACGGCTTTTCTTATCCCCTGCAAATGGGCCTGAGACATTCCACGCATTCCAGTGTCGCAAATTCACATAGCCGGATGCTATACTTTCGGGGTGTACGTGAAAAGGCAGGTGAGATGAACACTTTTTGAAGACACTGCTATACACTATACCGAAGTTTAACCGACACCTTGCAGCCTCACTGGCAGGACTTGACTCCCCAACTAGTGGCTCCAACCAGGCCTCCAGGGACAGACAGGCCTCCCACCCCGCCCACTAAACCACCCCCCACTCCCCAAATCCAGGCCTGAAACCAGGGGAACCAGCCCACCAACATGGCCTGCCAACCTCTCAGAAAATATTTTTTTTAAAAAAGAAGAGGCCTGCCCTTGCCCAATGCACGCGGAAGGAACTTG
Source organism: Catajapyx aquilonaris (assembly GCA_000934665.2). Classification (NCBI taxonomy): domain Eukaryota; kingdom Metazoa; phylum Arthropoda; class Diplura; order Dicellurata; family Japygidae; genus Catajapyx; species Catajapyx aquilonaris. The sequence continues at coordinate 461 of KZ538304.1, forward strand.
GCAAGGACACGGGTTAACCGGAAGATTAACCAGTGGACGTCGGCTTCAGCAATTTTTTGGGAGTGTGTCCAAAAGTTGCGAGAGACGGCGCGTCGCTTGCACCGACGGCGATCGACCTTCTCGGAATGTGCTGCTGGCAGCAGAATCTTCACTGGAATCACTGCTGGCGCCACCAGCCACCAGCAAAAAGAGCGAATCCGGCTAAAAATACATTTTAATCCTCAATTTGCGTTATAATGAGTCGTCGTCATTTGGATGTACGTCGTCGTCTTTTGATAACGAGCTGGGACAGAGAGACCCGGTTTAGTCATCGCTCCTATACAGTTCCCTTTTGAAACTCGACACTGCTTCTGAAATGAGGCCAATCACGCACTAATTGCCTCCACTGTACCGCAATTGAATCTCCTTAGCAGAAGCGGGGGACCAGGAAAAAAAGACCCAATTTATACCCTCCGGAGGAGCTAACAGACGGAATAAGGCCGCGCGTCTCTTTGTCTCCTAAACTCTACCGATTTCGGTCGGCACAGTTATTTACTCCCACCTCCCGGCCAGTTGTACCATTCATCAGTAGCAGTCATGTTCCAAAATAGCCGTTATGTTCAAACACAGCTGTAATCAATAGCCGTAATGCTCAAAATAACACTGATGGATAACGGCGACATTCAGAAATAACGGCGATCAATAGCAAGTTATATCCTATAATAGACGTGATCAATAGCAGGTAGGCTCAAAGTGGCAGTTATATCCAAAAATAAGCGACGAATGGCAGTGGCATTAAGAAATCACGGCGATTAATAGCAGTTCTAGCCCAGAATAGCAGTTACAACTAGCAGCTATTGCTCAAAGTAGCAGTTGTATCCCAAATAAGTGATGGATGGCAGTGGCTTTCAGAAATATTTGTTGTCAACAGCATCAGTTCTACCCTACAATAGCAATAACCAATGAGCAACAGCAGCAAGCTATGTTCAAAGTAGCAGTTATATCCAACAATAACAGTAATAGGTAGCAGTTATATTCAACAATAACAGTAATAGGTAGCAGTTATATCCAAAAAATAACAGTAGTAGGTAGCAGTTATATCCAAAAAATAACAGTAGTAGGTAGCAGTTATATCCAAAAAATAACAGTAGTAGGTAGCAGTTATATCCAAAAGCAACTGGTGGCTAACAGTGACATTAAGAGATAGCGGCAGTAAGTAGCAGTTACATCCCAGAATAACAGTGATCAATAGCAGCTATGTTCAGAATAGCAGCTACCAAAAGCAATAGTGATGTATAGCAGGTATTCGGAAATAGCGGTGGACAATAGCAGCTATATTCACAAATTAGTGACGAATATAGCAGTCATATTCAGGAATAGTTGTGATCAATTTAGCAGTTATATTCGAGCGTAGCTGTAATCTATACCAGTTATATTCAAAATTAAGGGTCATAAGTAGTAATTTACCGTTTCGATTAATTTTTTCACTGGAAAACATTGTGGGCAAGTGGGTAACACAAATTGAGTTTGAAGACTCCACATGAAACCTCCAGTGTTCCAACAAGAGAGGATCGTTCTCAAAGAGGGGCTCAAAGCAAGCCACACGAAAGGCCTTCCTCCCAACTCCTAGTTATCCGAATCAATCAGGGGGGTTAAAAAGTGGGCCAAGTGCCAACAAAACCCTCTTTGCTTCGAAGCAATTCTGACCACACAGGGCAACAATCGGATGTATACGTATGGGTATACCCATGCAACTAAAGGAACTTCTCTACAGCAAAGGAAGAGAGAACCCAAGGTCACATTTGGAAGCCAGAAATTGTGGCAGGGGTTCCCTCCCCCAACCGAATATTTTCCAACCAGTCACACACCCAGCCAACAAAGAAAAAGGGTGGGGGAGGGGAGGGAGGGAAAGAAAGAGAGAAAACATTCTTGGAACAAAAAAGTGGAATTTTGTACCGGAGAAATCGCTTCCTCCTTTTTGGAGACAGGACAAAAAAAAATAGCGCAATTTTCCACATGGCCAGCATACAGGCGACGAAGATCCGTTTTTTTTCATTCCAACAAAAAGCCATCGCCGGTCCAGGAAGATGGCGTGCAGCTAAGCGTAAGTTGCACCCTATTCCTATTACCGCTCGCTGATTGAAACCTTTCCTATTTCGTGGAGAATGAAAGGGCGGGACGGAGAGGAAAAAAAGAAATCCACTTAACCGCTAATAACAAAAATGGCCCAGGTTGAATCCGTCCAATCTCCACGTTTCTGACCTGGAAAACTCGCCGCCCTTATCTGTGTCAACAACCAGGCAACACCGTCAGACAGATAAGGCTCAGAGAGGTGACATTGTCACCTCTGCTCATATCACACGATGGATAAAATTGAACCCACATCACGCCCAAACGACACGCCAAAATGAATTCCACTCAGAAAAAATTGGATCGAGTCTGTGCCTCTGTTTGTCCGGGCGCCATCTATGTTGCCCGTACTTGTGGCGCCACCAGCCGATGGCGGCCAAAAGAGAGAATTGAAACTTGCCTTCGTATGACCACTTTCACGTCTTATGATGAAGTGAACGTTGGTCATGCGAAGGGCACATTTCGATTCGCTCTTTTGCTCGCCAACAGCCTGTGGCGCCACCAGTGCGACACCATTAATTGGAAAAGTGGCCTACCTTTCCGAAGTGCGAGCAAACCCCAGTCATTCGCGAGCTCCGGCTTACCTGCAACACGAGAAAACTGATTTAGTACCATCCGGTTTGTCACACCGATCATAATTCCGCGTAACTTCACAGCCCGCAATTTGCAATGTATATGTTATGGTAATAAGACATCCCTAGGCCATGAGTCATACCGGGGCGAGGTTGTCAACATGGGCCAACCCATATGCAAATTCTCCACTCCCACGCACAAAAATTCATCCACGCTCGACACACACGTGCATTTCATTCATAACTCATCAAAAAAACACATATTGCATACCGTCGCTTATAATATTTTTCCACACAATGCGGTCCATTGTTTGGGAGGTTAAACTATTGCGAAGATGACCTCACACGTCACGGTTACGGCGACGTCTAATTACCACCTGGATACACCTGCTTCTTTTTATACCTCATGCACTCAGTACACAGGATGTTCCAAGTGGCCCTCATAAAAATTTAACAAAATATTTCTCGCACTAATCCGCAATTATTACTCTCTGACACAAAAGCATTACAAAGTATCATTTCAACGGCTTAATTAATTTAAACTAAATTCGGAGCTCCGCCTGTAAACGTTGAATCGAGTTAAATGGCATTAGAAAAATGCGATTTATGGCTGTTCTTTAGTGTACTGGGAGCCCTCGACTTAATGGGCGAAAATGAGCTGGGTCGTTGCTCGACCTGTGTCTGCTCGCTATAATTTAATTTCCAGGATAATTGGCAATGGCTTTCGCACCGCTTCCCACCTGGGGGCTTACCCTCCCGTGTCACTCACACCGATTGCGAAAATTAGGCAAGTGTAAATAATCACCTGGACACCCCCCAGCAGGCCAAGGCTTATAGTATGACGCCAGCCATGTTTCCTTCCTTTTCAGGTCGGTCCACATTCTTCCAGCCGGATCGCAATTTAGATTGCACACCAACAAAAACACTTGCCCAAAATCTGTGTGCTATGCTGCAGCATCTGCAGCACACCAATATTGTTGGGGAGGTTTCCCTCCCTATAGTTTTCTTTCCCCAGCATAGTAGACAGTCTAGATGCTAATAAGCATCCGAGGTGCAGCAAGAGACTCGCCCAATTTCCAGCAACTGTCTCCACAACAATATTAAAAAATGCATTTTTTGTTTTGTTTATGGAAGCGGGTTCGAGGCGGGCAATTTTGCAATTCGGGTCATAAACATAAGATTGCACGCAAATTATTGGTATTACAGTACTTGCAGAGGTATCATTTGAGGCAAGACATCTTGGAAGGCGCCCTTTTATTGGAAGACGAACCATTTTGCTTTGGGACACTATTGCATAAATTCAAATATGAGCTTTAATACAAATAATGAAAAAAAATCCATACAATAGCTCTACACAAACCGAAAAATTGCAAAAAATTGAGTCAACTGAACTATCACTCAAAATGAGTATTTCAGGTTTATGGCACGACACAAAATAATTCATCTGCAGATCAGGTATACGTCGTGAGAAAAATATGTAAACAATATCTCAACCCATAATTTTCATATACGACTCATTCCACCTTGCCCTGCTGACATTTTTGGCCCCCTTAGGAATCCCTCAGGCTGCAGTGGCATCCGACATCTCTTTTTTGCGCAGTTAATTGCAGGATGTAAACATCGAACTCTCCCGTTAGCAAATGTTTATCTAGAGCAGGAAATTGAAGAGTGTTAAATAATGGTCCGGCCGCGATGATATACACACGATGTTAAAACATGCCGAGTTGATAACGGGCAAATGTAATTAATATCCCAATTCGACCGAATTTTTTTTTAAAAAGGCGGATAAAACATGTGACGTAACTGCCCTGGCTCAATGTTTGCAATTTCCTGTCACCGGCATCACGCAACGCTGCATTCGACATTTTTTTTTTTTTACATATTCTTAAAACCGGCGGCGTCCTTGAAGCCAGCAGGCATCGCTACCATGATAATCACCAAGCGACGTCCGACAATGATGCCAACAATGACGTCACCCTCGTGAATAACACAACACAATATTTTGTTGGCCACCTTTGCAGAAACACGACCCGACAGATAGATATTGGCCACTTCCTTGTCATCATCACCGCATATTTTTAGCCTGCTCAATATGTAAGGCCACGTGAACCCTGGCCCCGGGGCCAATCACTGGCTGCTCAACCTCAAACTACACGGAAGGCCATCAGTTGTCTTCACGCCAGCTCGTCATCAGGCCAGGGCCGCTTCTTTTGTCACGTAGCTTGCCACTTTTGCAGGACAATGCGCCGTACTGTTCTTGTACACTATACGGTATATACATGGCAATCCATCATGTGCATCGTCTCCCCTTGCCCCCAGTAGTAACAATGTGCCAAGACACCCTACTTAATCACCATGTTAAAATGGGGACAAACCATGTGTGGCATCTTCAGCTCCAGCGCCTAAACACACGCTGAAATCCCATACCCGGACAGCACCCAGACTCCGGCTTCTGTTCCGAGCAAACTCCGAGTGTCGTCTTCTCCTGGTCCATCCCGAAGGAGGAAACGGTCCATCCATCCTCCACACAAACTGGGCTCAAACACACTCAAAAAAAAAGATATCCTCCCCAACTACAATCGGGCACGTGTCTTATCATCCGAGGTTCCAGGCAAACACTGGAGGGGAAAAACGGGTCAAGTTTTTTTTCCACGACTATTGTTTGGCACTAAAAATTGGCAGTTTCCTTTCGAACGTTGCCAAAGTGACACCACCTGTTTGATAAGCGTCCAGCAGATGTTAGGTGCAAACTGCTCGAGGCCAAGAAACAGTCTGCATCTGGTGGCCCCCACCGTCTCTCTCTGCCACGCACCATGAACCAAGGTTCCCTATTCGTCCAAGCCCCCCCTTATACGTCACCGGGAGGAATAAACCGAATCAATCTAAAACTGAGCAACAGGCTGATCCTAATCAACAGCAAAAAATTAGTCCAGGCACGCGACTAATAGATGGCGTCACACATCTAGACGCGATTGGGACGCGTCGACGCCTCCTCTTATTACAAAAGGGGGGCAATAACACCCCCTATTTCCGCCTACGAATCGTGCACCTTTTGCCAGCAGGCGGTGGTGTTGGAACCGATCCAGGACTTAGATTGACACTGTAGGAATGCCGGGCACACACTACAGGGTGATCACAAAGTTGGTCACTGTATACACATGGTATGACGCGTTTCGAAATAAACAGGCTGTGCTGATATCTATGTATACATAGATATCAGCACAGACAGAATAAGCGGATTAGGTATACCTAATCCGCTTATTCTGCCTGTCCACAGGCTACCGGTGTGAATTAGGCTGGGTCTGAACAATGGACTTGCGCGAGTATAGGTGCGCACTCGGTTGCGCTTAATTCTCCTATGGTTCCTGGCATGAACAATCCATAACTTTCCCCTTGGTGGACTCTGGGCAGTGCTTAGTGTCCGGTGATTACCGCAGGGTGTAAAGAGCCTCGTATCGGAGATGCTGCGACAGCGGCACTGAATAAATGTACGGTTAATCGCCTCGTTAATTACCCAGGCACTGATTAGAGCAGGGGGTCCGGGAATCGATTACACTGGGAAAAGGAGAGCTACTCGGATTTCAGAAAAATATTCCAAGCCTTTTGAACCATTATGTACACAGCAGGACCGAAGGTCACGTTCGGAAGTTCCTGTGTAAGTTACACCGCAAGAAGGAAACACATGCGGTATGGCATACACCGCCATAAATTAATTAGCAAAATTTAGGCAATTTTGTGCGTGATGGCCATATTTGCCGAAATATAAACAAGGGTGGGAAATATATTTGACATTATGAAACGTTTTCTATCAGGGTAAATTTTGGCAATTTTGCGCACGATGGCCATATTTGCCACATGAATAACAAGGGTGGGAAATAAGCATGTATTTGACCTTCATACGAACCGTTTTCCCCATCTAAAGCGGTATTGCAAATCGGGCGGGCCTGTTTATAAATATATACCGGTTCGGCAGCACACAGTACCGTAATCCTTAATGATTAAAAAAGAGTCGCAATTGAAATTTCCCCAACCGTATCGAACTCAGGGGCGGAAACAGGGCCCAAGAAAGAACAGGTCTCTCCAACCAGCAATTGCGGTTATGAAAAAAATAATAATATGACTTTCCGGTTTGTATCCTGCCAGACTAGCAACCCTTCATACACTGGTTGCATGCACATCCAGGATATCATTACCTGATCCGTCTGGTGAGCCCTGGTCATACGGAGCCTCGGTGCGTACCGGTACGGCCAGCCGGACATCTTGCGACGTCGGTACCTGAAGGGTTGACCCCTGTTGCGTCCTCCATGACCTCACTTCGTCCTGGGTGACGTGCATGGTGTGCCTCTGAGACCTGTCGCGTCTCCGGGGCCTCACCGGACTCGTCTCCGAGCACTCCGGATCAGACGTGTTCATTGGAGCTGTGTTTGTACACATGTGTGTATATACTTGATCGAGCCACATCCCGTGGGGGAAGGCGGACGTGACTCGACCGGCCGGATTTGATTCGATAAAAACTGCTGGAAGACATGTTATGTGACCTGATCCTTTAAATGTCGGGGGAAAGTCACCTTCGATTTAGGTGTCGATACCTTCACTTTCTAACTGTCCCCCCACCCGCTGGCAAGACCCACTTTGCCTAGATTTATGACACTCAAGTCAAACAGGCTGAGGTATCTGTACAAAATCATTGGAATGTCCAGCAAGTACTACGAACGACTAAAAGTTTGGAGACGATACCGTGTAATGTCTAAAAATTTTGACAAACAAAGTTGTCCAGGTCACATCTTCCAGCAGCTATCTTGCCAATCTGTGAGGTCAGCAGCGGAAAAGTAGCGCAGCGAAAGCTGTTATTACTTAGCAACCCAGACAAGCATCAAGAATGTCCCAAGCAGCCTAGTTACATCATCATATAGGAAGCATTTATTCCCCACATAAATAGAACCAGAGCCTTGAATCCAATCGTCTCCTTCACTTTGGACCCCCCCCCCCTCCTCCTCAAAAGAAAAACAAGAGGCTTCATTTTGTGGCACCCACCATGCAACTCCGCCCACCCAAAATATGAAGAGGTCTTCATGAATGTTAAGTAGCCCGCATCTGGAGGGCGGCACACGCCAAAAAGTCTCTGCCCATCCTCATCAACAACAATGGACTAGAAGGTCACACCATCAGGGCTGACACACCCATGTCATCATTAAGAAAGAAGCATCCTGCAGCATCCCATCAGCACTCTAGCAAGGCGAATTTCCAGCAATTTTCACCATGTTAAGTGAGGGTAGTCTAGGTTAGGTTAGGTTAGGTTAGGTTAGGTTAGGTTAGGTGGGGCTATAGGTGAGGTGATGGTATGTTAGGCTCTCTACATGCACAGATTGGACTGATCTTATCACCTTTGAAGCAAAGCTGAGAGGTCAAAGCAGGGTTAGGTCAAACTCACAGTAGTCCCCTTTCTTTTTCCTTCGCAAGAGCGAATTCCAGAGGTAGTAGTGTCGCTGGGCCATGGCCCTTTCTCCCCCCAAACCAATCGAGGTAAACACCACAGTCGAGCGCTGCAACCGAGATTGCCTTCCCCCAGCAAAGACTGGCTTTTCCACTTGATCGGACGGAGGCCTACCCGATGCAAATGCGTGGCTCGAGAGAGTCTGACAGACCGCGAAAGGAAAACCGTGACGTCACCTCCCGTCGCCCTCTCCTCACACACACACAACCTACGTCCAATGTATCTTAAAAACTGCCTGCCTGCCAGCCAACGGCCTTGCTTTTACTTGGTAACCTCCTCCAGGCTATTGTCATTGCGCCCGACACACACCGACACACTTATGACTGCACGACAACAACACACACCAGCTGACATTACAGCTAGTTGTACAATGTACATTACCTTGTTACGAACCCCAACACCTCGATATTTCTGGCCCAGTTGACACTCTACAACTTCCTGATCATGTAAACGTCGTATATGTTCCTGTGACCTACAAGCTGGGGGGAACCTGCGTTTTATGGTGGGGCACAAAACCACTCAACTTCCTGCAAAAACTGCGGATGTATCCGCTTCCTTTCCATATACAACACCGACCATTTTCCCCCCTAACTGAAACGCATTTCAATCAGGAAAAAAAAAAAAGTTCAAACCGAGTGGTGCACTACTGCCACTCTCAGGGTCGCGAGCCCGGACAAACAGAGGCAGAGACTTATTGTGAGAACAATTGGGAGCGACACACCCTGTAGTTGAATTAACCGGTGGCTCAGAATGTAGGTCAGGAGTGGCAAATCATGGTCTGGTTCACCTTGCTTCCTACCGAGCAAAACTGGCTTCCCTGATTGGCTGCAGGGCGTCCGAATGCAACGCACGTAAACATTTGGACCATAAATACAAGCCTTGTTTTACTAACAAGGATCGTGTGGCAGCACCTTCCCCCCCCCCTTCTTTTTCCTTAAAACCACACGAATGTTTCATCCTGGTTTTATCTTTCCCGCCCCTCTCGAAATTTGGGGGAGCCCGTAAATCAACAAAAATAACTCCAAATGATTCCACAGCCTCCCGATTCCCGCGGACCCTTAATTAAATGTCGTGCGGTTTTATAATTAGACTTGTGCTGATACGGCCTCCCTATCGGTACGCCCATTTATTTTCGCGGCCCGGAATCTGCGAGAGGCTCGTCCAACTCTCTGATTGGCCCACTGCAATTACCGCGAATTGAAGACGGCCGGGGATATGGTTATATAGTCGCGCTCCCAAAACTGCCAGGAAATATCTGCTAATAACTGAAGCTCAAATTAGCCTCCAAAGAGAGGCCCACCTTCACTGCGATCACGAGAAGGTGAGGGCCTCTCCTGGAGGCTAGTTTGAGCTTCAGGTCTGCTACATTTTAAATCATTTTCTTCAGGTCTGCTACCTTACTCATTTCCGCGACTGTACATCGGCTCTTATTTTTGCTGATGGAGGTACATATTTTCACTGAATGACCCACAGTTTGGGTCAGCGCATGTTGTGGTTATCCCGCCCGCATTTTTCCCTCTCTCTCTATCCAGAAAGGATGATTCATGGCCCCCGCTTTGTTATGCTGCCATGCTGGCTAATGCCCATTGTCGGTTAACTATGACATGCCTTTTTTTGTACCGTCCATTGGGCCGTACACACATACACACTACAAAAAAAGCTGTGTGACGTCATTTCACCGCAAAATTTCTGAACCGCAATATTCTGCTGGCTGTCATGAGTCACTAGTCCTAATAATCAAGCTTTACGATAAGATGCTCGTTTGTGAGATGCCACTGAGCGGATATGAACCAGAGGAAGTTAAGTGATAGTTGTTTTAAAAAAGAAGCACTGGTTGCAACTGATGTGGGCGAATCAGCCATTTTTTTGGCTCCCAAGTTGGCTCCATCAGTATATTTTTGCGTACCTTTTGGTGCAGGAGGAGCCTGCTTTACGGGCCATGTGTCCCAAATCCTGGTCATCTCCTGGGAGCATCCTCCGGACACGACCGGAGACGTCCAACGCAACATGGTCCTCTCAAAGTACGTCGCGAACTGTGAATGTGACGAATCAGGACTGCTCTCCAGGAAGCATTTTCACGTTCGGCTGCACCAAGCTGAATACTGCCTCACCAAAATTCCCCCGGCCGCAAAAAAAAAAGAGGAGTATTTTTTTTTTTGTCCCCCTCACCGTCACTCACCACAGCTCAAGTTTGTTTGCGACTCACTTTTATCTGGATGCATTGTCTTCCGGACAAATTCCGACCCCTTTGCGCGCACATGGTCGATCTGTTACGAACTGAGCGAACATTCCAGCTAGGTTGCTGCACCGATATGCCCAGATGGACATGTGGAGTACGTGTCATCCACTACGAGCATCCCGGTCGCTCACTACTGGTGCTCACTACCTGCTGGCAAAAATGAACGAGCAAAGGCGTGACTAACAGTGTTTCGGATTATTCTCCATCCCAAATTTGCTCGAATTATTTAAAAACCGGTATCGCTACGTGCGGCACCGACAGATCCAGTGAGAGGAAGAGACAGTCTGGGAGAGTCCCTGTGTGTGTGTGTGTGTGTGTGTGTGTCAGAGCAGCTCAAGGACACAGCAGGTACACAACATGACTTCCTGCGCTTTCTCCCAGTGACCTTACGGCAGGGTGGTGCACCCCTCCAGAACACCAGGAAGTCGCGCCAAAAGGTCACGCGACGGGCGATACCATGCCCAGCACGAAACGTATACCAGACTTACCTTCCCAACCTTTAAAAAACTGCAAGACAGGAGTACTGCATGGTATTCACACCCAGCCGATACCGAGAACTATCTGGTTATACATCGCAATGACGTCATGCCTTCCAGCGAACAATCGTGATAATTGGTACTGCCATCTGCACTTGTGTCGAGTGTAATATTTACATACAGAGAAAATATGCGCGACAACACACACCTGGCCTATTGTACAGAGTAAGCAGTCACTGGGTTAGTGTTACGACGACACACGACCAACCGTGCCTGGCGGGGACAGTACTGGTGCGTTAACCACAAAAGCCATACTGCTACACCAACATAAATAGCCTGGTGAGCGGAGATTGTACTAATCGAAATTTGCCCGCCGCTTGACCGCCTTCACTGGAAAATCCTGAAGGGCAACGAACCGTGCCTGGCAGTGCCACAACAACACAAAGGGCAATTGCATCCCTGACCTAAGCAGGACAAATTTTGATTCCCTCTTTTTCCACCTTCGGCTCGTGGCGCCACCAGTACGACACCGTTAATGTCCAGCATTGTACCATGGGGAAGGGGTTAAACCTGCGTTTAAGGCAGGCTCTTAACGGTCGGTTATCAACACAAAAGATATTTTAATTACATGTTTTCTCTATTGGTGATTCCTAAGTGATGACGCGTCCGTGACGTTTGTTTTGGTACGTTATGTCGTCGGCGTGTCTAGCGCGTCCCGGTTGCAGGTCGTTGGCCCCCCCTCTTCATTTGCCCAAAAATGGTGGGTCAGGGATGACGCCCTTGGGCAAAAAAAAAATAAAAAGCAGGGGACACGCCTTTTTGGAACTCAGCAAAACAATAACAAACCCTCCAGGCCCACACCTGCGTTTGTTCCCTTTCACCTTTGACCCATTCAACACGCCTGAATCACATCACTGGGGAAAAAAAGCAGGGTAGCTAACAGGTCGGAAGATCTAGCAACGTACAAATTGTCGCAATTAATTTCTGCAATGAGTGGAAGTTGTACCGAACTTTTCCCGGCTTTACTGAGTTATGACGCCAAAGCCTAGAGAGGAAATGTCCGGTAGACTGCCTGGTGACGCTTGACACATCGGTTTTTCCTTGCCAATTAACTCGAATTCTGCAATTTCCAGGAGTTATAAACCACACTTTTGGTTGCGCTAACCCTAACTAAAAAGGGTGGTCGCTTATCTCGCGCTTTTCTTAAAGAGGAGACCACCTACGCTGAATTTCCTTTAGGAGCACAAAGAACCCTCTTTCATTGCGTTTTGCGGCCTCCTTTTTTGATTGAGGCTTCCAGATATAAAAGTGCGCGTCCTGTGACGTCACAATTCCTTTCGGAAAAAAAGGAGAAGAGCCCAACCCAACTAGTGCTCAATCACTGAGCCCGACGGCACACAAAAGGGGCCAAATCATTCCTCTTAACGAGACCAACCGACCTATGGAGAGAGGTCGCCGATAAGAAATCAATCAGATCCAGACGCTCCGATTCTGAAGGGAGAGCAACGCACCCACACCCACGCAACAGACATGCAATTATGCAAATATCGTGTCACCCACTTACACCCACAGAGAGGTTGCTTAACGTAAACGCGCCCGATTAAATCCTTTAGTCATCCTCGATTAGCAAATTCAACCAACCTGCTAATACAAAGACGGCGATTAGCGCTAAACGCCCCCTAATCGCACTTGCTAGCACTTTTAAATTTGCTAATCGAGGATGACTAAAAGATTTAATCGGGCGCGTTTACGTTAAGCAACCTCTCTGAATTCGGCTTGTGATGTATGGCATAAAAAGTTACCATTACACCTAACAATGTTTGTTTGTTTGTTCGTTTAAATGTGGTTTCTCTCCGGAGATCATTTAACTAAAGCGATTTCCGTCCGGAGTTAATGTGACTGAAGCAGCTTCGTTTCGGCTAGATGAATGTCAGTTAAATGGGCCAATAGACCGTGAATTCGTGAATTATTACGTGCCCATTTGATCCATCGTATTGAACTAGCCATCTAGCGGGATGGAACTCAAACCGGCTGAACACGAAGCGTGAACCGAGCGCCATCTGCCGACTCGAATCGCAACCAAACATTCGCTCAAGCCCGTCTGCCATCTACCGGCATAATTAGCCAGGCACCAAATACGAAAAAAAATGGTCTCCAAAAAATACAGCATGGCAACAACAACTCACTGCCATGCTCCTAAATGCGTGTGTGTGTGAACCGACCCTTTTCTAGGCAGCATAAAGTGAGCAGAGGGGGATGTCACACTAATGGAGAAATACTGTGAAGGCCCACCCCCTTTATACAGAAGAGGAGGAGGAGGATGGGGGAGACCAGCCATCTTCATCAACATCATTCCAGCACAATTCAAGAAGTGACCGCACGTTGCCAGAATATGCTCGGGACATGAATTGAAGCTTATGCAAAGTAGGGTCCCCCTCCCTCATCTCCCACCTTTTTGTGCATCATCTATTCAAGCTTCTCCCTCTTCCCTTTCCCTCCCCTCAAATTGATCCTCTCGTTCCTTCCGGGAAAGGGGGAAGGGGAAGGAGATGGGGGGAAAAAAGGAGAAGGAGGAGGAGGAGGAAGCTGGGAGTTGTTGAAGATCGAGGAGTTGCTGCGCCCACATTTTCCTCTCTCGTATTTTTTTTTCTTCTTCTTCTGGAGACTAGGATTTTCGAGCGCTTTACTTTCTACCCACCAAGACCTCTAGGGCACGGCGATTGAGATAGCGATATCCCCCCCTTCCCAAATCCTTAGAATCACTTTGGGAGTGGCTACAGGCGCTGGGTTACCATTCACGCTCTGTTCACCAGTCTTTATGGGCTGCCGACGACTACAAATCACGTAACAAGTTGCCTGTCACTAACTTCACAAGTTAGGTTAGGTTACATCAGGTTAGGCATGTCTCGCCTTCGTTAAAGTGTGTTCCAACCTTCGACAGGTATCGCGAGTGAACCTAGCTGTCATTATTGAACTGGGAAAGTGATAACGACATGCACCTATGCGATGAGTCATCGTGTATAACCTCCTGAGACCCCTGGTACAGTATACTGTACCTTTGTTTTTTCCAGCACCTTCTGACTAACTCAAACGCGTAAAAACAAACAAAGGTGATTGAAAGGTTTAGTAGGGGTCTCAGGAGGTTATAGACCGAGTCACGCCTATCAAATTCTATGTGTGATTTATGTAAGTGATGGACTCCTAAAAATGAGCGATTGGCTCGATTTCCACTATCGATGAATTCTCGCACTACTAACCGGGGGGTGATAAGTGACCGCGAAGATGAATGGCCGGCTTGTAAGCGAAAAGAATATCCCTGAGCTGATAGGCGCAGCCCCCTGCTGTTCTCCGGCGCATGTCGGGGTACACACACCAGCGATGAAATAAAGTCATCCGGTAGGGCGATAAGACGACGTCCGGCTGGTATATTCATGAGTTAGCAAAAGCTTGGAAGGAGATAGATCTAACCTAGGATAACCAACGCCGCGCTTCTTTTGCTGCTGCACACGCTTCGAGAATCAAGTCACGCACACGACATGGCGATTCTCAGCAGCAGATAGCCGTTTAGCAAGTAGCACATCCAGCACGTGACCACATGCCCCTAACTTTCTGTCGTCGACAGTACACCCTGTCGGAAGCAGCATCACCCTCCCCTATAATCACAAATGTCTATAGAGTCAGGAGGGGATGGTAGAAAGGCAATCATCATCCACGACCCAACGGGCTAATCAACTCCTATCGAACCGCCCTTCCCGCCCACTCGATCGGGGGATAATCACGTCGCATCACTTTATTATGCCGCATCCCGAAGAAGACGCCGATGAGTCACCCAAATGCCAAGATATCCTTTAGGGACAGATTTATATTCATTTGCTGCTGCCTACCCAGCAGGAGACTGTGCTCTGCTGCGGGGTCGACTTTAATTATCGATAGTCTGTCAGGGGCCATGGCTCCCATAGTCATGCTGTGTGCCCTGCAGGAGGTTCGGCCCGCAAAGTAGCCAACTATAACAGGGCCCAAAGTCGCATAACACTTTGGAACAAAAAGCTAATCAAGCCTCGCAAAGTAGCCTATACTTCTCAGTGAATTAACATTCACACCTGTCTCGAATAATGCCAGGTTGTTTCCCCCATTAAAGTTGGGGACATCTCCATAAATCCGCGCAAATCTCCATATACCCACAATAAATCCTCAGCAAATCATCGAGTCACATATAAAATGCAAAGTTTGTTTTTCCCCACTTCGCATCCGTTCCCATGGCAAAGGGGTTACCATGGCAGTGCGAAGAACAGGCTCCTCTGCTATAGTCATCCATAAATCCACACGAATCTTTCGCAAATCCACATTCTACTCGACAGATCCTCCTGGAATAATTCGTAATTCCATCAAATCCCTCCTTAAATCTTCAATAAATCTTTCTACCCACAGAAAATCCTGTCACAAATCCTTTGTACAAATCATTCGTAAATCCACACAAATCGTGTCATTAATCCCAACAAATCCGCCGTAGTCTGCACGACTATAGACAAATCTGCAACATAGTACATGCGGACTGACCTTGGTGTCGGCGCCTGGCTGGAGGCATCGGGTGGTGCCCATTGTTGTTGTTGTTGTTGTTGTTGTTGTTGGTTGGTTGTTGCTGTTGGACTATGAATCCTCCTCCTTCCTCCTCCTCTTCCTCGGGCAGCGGAGGCGGGGGACTCATCTCGCAGCCCCATCTCCTTCGAAACACTTTTCCCCCACCGTCCACTCGGACTCGAGGGACGTCCGTCAGGAGAGATTCACCGCTCTGAGAAATCAAAACCGGGGCAACAATAAGCCGATTGTTGTAGGGACAGAGTTGAAATAAGACATCAAGGAAATGTTGACGTCACTTGCAACCTTGATGCATCAAAATCCCGTTAATTAATATTTGGGGGGGGGGGGGATTATTTTCCTCCAATCCCNCCCCCCCCAAAAAAAAAGAGCGCAGTATATATAGAGGGGGGCAACAAAGGGTCCCGCTAATTATTTTCCCCCAAAATCCGAGCGACAACGGATTAATCAACCGCGGTTAGGCGCACAAATTGCCTCGTTGAAAGGTGTTGGCTACACTGCTGGACACCATCTGCCCCTTCCACGCCACATTTAGCAGCTAGTGTGAGCAGAGCTAAACGAATCGGCATCACGCTTCGACAAACAATAAACAACAACAATGGGGGATCCAACATTGTTAAATATAAGTTATACATATCAATCCCATGTTTTAACACCTACCTTTCTCAGGGCCCTGGGTCTGGTGGGCGTTCCCGGGAATATCTGCAGTCGGGAAGAACAGAGATGAAAAAAGAGTTGGTTAGTTCGCATCTAACTTGTTATGGTAGTAAGAGCAACTTTGTACACTAGCAGTTACTTTAGGTAGCTCTTAACAACCGGTTAATTCCTGGACAAACATTATGGAAAAAAGCAGTGGGACGCATGCGCATACTCGGCCAATCAGGTGGCAGGGGAGCCAGGCCCGACCAATCGGATGGAAGCAGGAGTGCGACGCATACTCGGCCAATCAGGAAGTACACTCTAAGAAATGTCCGGGTTAAATAACCATGACTAAGAAATGTCCGGGTTAAATAACCATGACAAAAGTGATCTTTTTTTCGGGATAAATACATTTAACCCGGACATTTCTTAGAGTGTAGGATGGAAGGTGGATATGTACAGACACGAATCACGATAAGTCTAGCGCTGAAGGCATGAATTAGCGTCGAAAATACGTGAGAAAATCAGTTCTTCCAATAATATCAATTTAATTTTTTTAAAAATTAAACAATTAAATAAAAATATCACACCCGAGCAACGTCTGCAGTTTTCTTTAAATATTTAAAGAGCTGTGGGAACATGGACCAGCCCAGGAAGCACATAAAGCGGTCCTCACATTTGAACAAGTTGGGACAATCCGTGCCCCCGGTTCCCAAAATTCAATTTTCGGTTCGAAAGCAGGTGGGCCAACTGAACCGGATTCTGCATGACGGCCCTGCTGCTAACAGATTCTATTGTAGGTATATAGAACCAGGACAGAGAGAGAGAGAAAACTATACGACGACGTAAAATTTTCACAAGCCCTCGTTTTATCTCTCCCTGGGCTGCAAAAACCTAGGGCAAAGTCGCCCGAGTCAATAAAGCGCAGCTGTAAAGTTGCAAGCGAAAACTGCGAATGGAGCCCTATTGCACTACCTGAAAATTCCTGGCGGCACGACACACGCAACTCCAAAATTGCGACACGAAAATGTAGCAACTCACGAACCTCTGTACATTCAATTTCCAGAAGAAAATAATCCCTCCAGCACCTAACCCTAATCAGCTTCTTCTCCCTGTCTACAAGTTTGTCCGTGTTGACTCATCACCAACGTGCAGGTATAATTTTCCCCCAAAGCACGGCAGTAGTGTGCAGAGAGGGAGAATGCGCCATCTATGAGCAAATTAAGGTACTTCGTGCAAAGTCTGAGGCCCCGGACACTAGTTAACACATTAAATAGGCAGTTTAATCACGAGTGACATGACCTTTCGTCACACGTAATGGAAGAGGACTAATGTTGCAAGAGCTGACCCCCACAACCTGACTTACGACACGCGCGTCGTGCACAAACAGCTCTCAGCACTTTACCAAACAAAAAAAAAGAAGTGTGGACCACACCCATCAGAGAGCAATAACGCTAATCTCTTTCTCTGCAGGGGTGGGCACGTGAGCGATGACCCAGAACCGGGTCAATGTCAAACCCAGAATTGGGTCACCAGACAACACCATTAGTGCTGGACAAAAGGTTATGCCAACCAATATATATTTACAACAAACATGAAATTTTTGGGGAGAAATTCACAGCTGCCCAAACACGTGCAACATGCAAGGCAATCAATTCAGTTCATCTGCGAATTGCAACTTTCGCTTATAATTTTTCAAAATAAATAGTGCCGTGTATATCTAAGAGTCGTGCAGTGAAAGCAGAAGTCAGATAGAGAAAAATGGAAAGCAACAGGAAGTCATCCGGGCAACACCCTTTTTTTCTCGGATAGAAAAATGACCTGTTGATTGGGTGGGGCTGAGGGTAGGTCACTACCTCTCTTTTTTTTAAATATAATTTATTTTTTTGCGAATAAAACTCACGGCCAGATCTTCGCTCCTGTAGCATGTGAAGGTCTGTTCCTCTTGATGCAACACGCAGAAGAAAGGCTCCCAGGTGACCAACGGCACTTTTTCTCCTGGTCCATGAGGTCGACCCCGTTGACCCACGCCCAGGTCACACTCTGAAAATAATAAAACAATTCAGAAATATTGACACACCCCTCGTATATACATAAACGGTTGTGAAAATTCGCGAAACACGCAACATGAGGTGTAATCAACTTTACGCGGAAGCAATTTTCCGTGTTGTCACGTGATAGTGGGCCAAGAAATAATTTAAAGTCCAGCAGGTGAAACCAGGTCGAGAGTACAACAATATTGTAAGGCTATTTCCCTTGCAATCCATCATCGGATGACTCACAACTACAAGGTGACTTCTGGTGACTCACACTGTCATAAATTAGAGTCCTACTCACCAAATGATAGGGCGTATTGCAAAAAAAAATCGCGAAATAAAAATTTGCATGTAGCCTACTGTTACAAAAAATAGTACTATTTCCTCTTGATTGTCGCGAAATTCTGCCAAATTTTGACCGCCAAACCCCCACATGGCTGTCTGGATCCGCCTTCTAAAAATATTTCAATCGGGCAGGTTTGTTGGAGCAAATTCCTCCCTCGGCAAGGGGGGGTTTCTGTGCATAAATTTTCTGCCCCCCCTCCTCTTCCCCCTTTTTGGAAAATAGGATCGATATGGACGGCCTTCCATTCACATGCAAAAGGTCCCCCACTTGTAGGAAGACAGGGCGAGGGGGACGGGGGAACTAGAGATATAAAAAAAATTGGGAAGTGCTCAACAATGAACAGCCCACACGCAAACACGTGCCAGGCCCTTGAACCGGACTGAAGGAATTGTCCGCGGTGAGTCATCAGTGCCATCTATGTGAGCGACGGTACTACGTTACAGTGTTGCAAAATTGGCAGGTTTACATGACAGCCATGTGGCACAAGATGGGTTATGCCAAAATTTATATGGAAAAGCAAGTGTGAAGTCTGAACGTTGCAAAATCAATAGAGCGACCTATGGGGGGGAGGGGTGGGAAATAGGGGGAGTGTAGGATTACGTTTTTAGTAGGTCCCCATGTAACATTGGATGCCATTATGGTTGAATGATACGGGCAGAGGAACGTGGCATTGCCAGACGTTGAATCGAATACAAAGTTGTCGTGGAGGGGTGAATGATTCGTCATACTTTCAGAGTGATGTCATCCACTCGATTTTTTCCCCTTATGAATGACACACTTGTTCCGAAGCATTCGATGAGGAAAAAATAGTCATACATCGCAAACTATGCTGTAATACAACATTTTTTTCAAAGTGCATGCAAGTTTATTTATATCCATGGAGCAAACTCTTGAAGTCATCAAGAGAAGTGCGGTACGAGCCCCAAAAGTACAGTGCGTCATTCATTCTGCAAGACAGCACTTGGAGCAAGAAAAGTGATTGGTTCTACGCCCTCAAAACCGTTAGGCAGACAGAATATGTTAGGGGGTGTACTTAGAGAGGTCAATACAATTCCTATTTTCGCTCAGGCGACCCACTTTGGTTGGGTTGAATCATACACGTCACTCAATGTCACTGTATATATACAGAATGATTGTTCATTCCAAAAAAATTTTTGAAAATAAGCAGCACACTCGCTAATCAGTGGATCGCGCAATAATTAAGGCTGCTGGATCCGGGTCTGCAGAAGCGGAGTCTGCATGTCTGGAAGTATAGAACAATGCTCCCAGGTGCATTTGCAAGTCTATTTCGGCGGAAAGGACCTTGACCACCTTTTCATCCCTGCCACGCAGCTGCTGGACCAGGACTTTTTTTCCAGGAACTTCGTGTGTAGTACCCCCCCAACTCAATTACAAAGTAACGATGCTGCCTCAACATCACGGCGCTCAAACTGCCCGAAAAGTAACTTGTAGTCAAATCGAGTTCCACTGCGATTTTTTAAAAACACATGTCAGTGCCTATGATTCTCAAACGAAGTTAACAACCTTCACTGTAACAGCAATTTGATCTCATTAGCGATATGCACTGTGTTTGGTCATTTTTCTGCGTGATTAATTGCGCTCGAACACAACTCGACACTTGATGACTCAGCCCAAACACCCATAACCTTCAGGCACACAAAAATAACTACCTAAATCAATATTTGAGGCTGCAAATGTCACACCCTATACTGTCATACTCAGGAAGTGCAGCACAATTAGAAAAAATTCAACTAGAAAACCCCTGTTTTTAATAGGCCTGCGACATTACGGCGAAGGCCATTTTTTAAATCGCTTCGTCGTGGGGGGAGCGAAGTAGACCTTCCGGCTGTCAGCGAACGAATAGTTCCTACTCCCACCCACCAGAGGCGCTGTCTCCAGCCATTGCGCATGCGTAGAACTCGGGCTAATCGGTAACAATATGCGGCGGACCAATCAGAATGCTTATGTACACACCAACTAGTACTATTTTAATAATATTATAGACATTTTAATTTTTTCAGTCCCGAATGATGTCATAGTTGCCATACGGTGACGTCATCTTTGGCGCCATTTTCAAACATGTTGATCTCATTTTCAACTCGAAGGAGAAGTACCAACTTTACTAATAGCTGTTTTTAGCGAGTTGGTACTTTCCTCTACAGAGCCGCACCTTATGGCGGGATGTCTCACTAGGTAGAAAGCAAGCTTACAGCATGTTTTATTACTCTCTCGGCTTGACAGCTTCCCCCCCTCCTGCCACACTCACAAAGAAAAGTTGGTCCAGATCTGAGTAAGTATAATCCTGCGCTTTAAGCCCAGTCCCGGTGCTTGAGGGCAGAAAATGGGGCCCCGAGGGCTCAACCGCAAGCTACTTTCAATTTGGCGACGAGGTTTACGAAGAAAACACACTAAAGCCCAAGCCCTCCCCACACAAACTCTGGATCAATATGGCGGGAAAACTGTTTGTGACATGAAGGTGTACCCTTGTTGTCTCCAAATGTCGCCCCCCCTACCTCAAGCTCCCAACTAGTAAGGCTTATATATCAAATATTCAAGAGACTAGATGTCATTTGATGTAACATCCCAGCGACACCACTCCCCACGAATTGGTCGGGGAAACAGAAATTAATCCGCGGATCCTTCAAACCTGATCCGAACCTTCGCAATATGTTGCTGGTTCCGCAAATAATTGGGCAGTAATTCGAGCTTCCCCTGGATGAAAAGCTCTCGGAAAAACAATCCCGCAAGAGCATTGATTAGCCTAGTTTCCTTGATTAACACTGTCATACTGCAGCCGATTTTTTTTTTTTGACAGAATCATGTAAAAACCGCCATTTTTTCCCCTTCGAAAACTCTCAAAGAAAGTGAGTTTTGCCCCCACTTCTCTTTTTTTGTAAAAAAAAAAAGCCAATATTGCTCCTATTGATTGGAGAACACTGAAGAATTTCCCACCCACGCGAGGGGAATCTAATACACAATCAAGAAATGGCGAGGTTGGAAACAACATGTTTCCAACAGACACTTCGGTTTCATAGTGTAAAAACAATAAATTGTTGACCTTTCTTTATCAGCCGGAATGTGCGTTAACTTCACATATTTAATCACGCTTTGAAGCGAAAGTCGACGCCTCTTTTCCACCAAAAAAAACTTAAGAAAATAGCTGAGAACAAAGTCCGTTATCAGTCTGTGAATATCAAAAAGTAAATTCGGGAAGGTCTGGGTTAAAGCAAGCGTTTCCCTCCAAGCTACTATCATTTTTTATGCATCATCTGGGAGTGGAAATACGATAACAGGAAAGGAAAAAAAAAAAAAGGTCATGCGAGTTTCCACCAGTGTTACACAGACGCTTTCCTCTCACGAATCCTTTGTAATTTACATCCTTTCCATAAATAACATAATAATTCGCTTCTGCTGAAAACTGAGTTCATATATACGTGTGATTCTCCGGATCCTGAAAATTGTTCCAGCGAATGCAACTGAACGGAAATTGGATTTTTATACGCGCTCAAAATGCGGATTACAGCTGTTCGATCCTCATGTGACAGGAGTGTGTGACAAGCATATGGGAGACAAAAAAAAATGTCATAGTTTGACGCAATTTGAGTGAATAATTATTTCTTGTGATTTGATTTTTAATGTTTGTTTTTTTGTATGAACCCCTCTAAAGAGGACTCAAACAGCAGCAATTACTCAGACTTTCCATCACAGTGCAAGGCTACCTTGAAAGTCGGAGCAAAATCCAAATGAAATCTCAACTTCGAAAAGGGACTGAATATCGACCAAAATCCTTCCCTGGCGAGAGCAGGCTATAGCTAGACGCTGTGCAAACAAACCGTTGATCCGCCTCCCTTTTAATACAAGAAAAAGAAGAAGAAGAAGAAGAAGAAGAAGAAGAAGAGGCTTGATATCGCTCCAGCACAGGAGAGTCTTAGTCGTCCTCTTTGCTTATAATCAAACTCTTGTCATCGAGCTGACCTAATCGACTAATGGCTCCTACATATTAATGCATTGTTATCAGCCAAACACATTAATCGTCTCCTGGAACGATGGATTACACGTGACATGTAATCCATCGTTCCAGGCCTTTAAAAGGGTTAGAAAAAGTAGACTAGAGAGCAAACAACAATATATTGTGACTAAAATTTTGAAGTATACTTCCGAGACTTCTCAAGGCGTGACCTGCAACTTTTTTGCTTCAACTGTTAGCTCAGATACCGACCCATATCGGCCCCTACTGTATACATTTGCCTCCCAAAACTTTCAGCAAGTCCTCATCAAACCAAATGAAATCGCGACCATAAAAGCGGCTTAATTTCGCAAGGGAACCTGCGAATATAGTCGAGACCCGGCGATTTTGAAAGTTCCCAAGAAAACTTTTTTCCAGGCCAATCAATGCGAAGAAGAAGATGCAGCTGCATCCCTGAGAGAGCGAACTCTCTTCATTAAACAAAATGAAGTGCAGATCCAAGTTCGGTTATTAAAATGGGGAGACATACAGGTCCTCTGGCAGCATCTACCTTCAATAATGCAGAACCGCCTTTGGTCCAAATTTATTACTCATGATGTCGATGAAATCGCAGAAACTATACCCACATTATCACTGAGAGACAAACACAACATATTTAGTCCTATTTTTTCCCCCCGTATGGAAGGGCAGGATTTTTAAACAAATTCCTCTTGTAACAATCAGTGGTTACAAACAATCCGTCCGGAACCGAGATGTGCATGGAATAGTAACGTAGTTCGTTCACACTAACACGGTGAACCCCACAGGAGCATGTCTCGCATGCTAATTACTCTTCCTATATACCCACCACCACCACCACACCTTTTTCCGGCCGGAATTTCCTTTGTTGCTTTTATCATAAGGTCAATCCCATCTGGACTGTCCAGACAAGGAAAAAAAACCAGCAACAATGAGGTCCGGTCAGGTCTTGATGAATATATGAGGAAACGTGACGCGTTTTCCAGTTTTTTTTCAGTTTCGTAATGGACCGAACAGGTTGCTGTGTGGCCAAGGACACGTCCCAGTATCGGACCCGGTAATCACTTGTAAAACCAACGGGAGTCATGACACACACGGTGGCCAAGACTTCAAAAGGTATGCAGGAAGAATCAGAATATTGTGAGCAATAACTCCAGCACTGAAATGCAAGTAAAATTCACAACACACAAGACACCAAAAGTAATCCACGCTGGTAGGGTAGTAAAGTGATATATTTACTGTACAGAGAGTCTCATGGCAGTTGTGCAGCACACTTTTAGCATTTTAGTGCACCCTGTAAGCACAGACTATTGTTAGACCAAACTCACCAAGTCTCCCGCATTGCTTAGCTCCATCCTCGCATGATTGTTGTTGGGATGTTGCAGGTCGCTTGTTCCTGACAAACTCAAACTCGCTTTCGGCGTCCGACCAAGAGTAAGCAGTGTCCGAACACTGAGAGTGGGACACGCTCATGTTGTCCGGTTCCGGTTCGCGACACAACCCGTTCAAAGGTTGGGCTTTCAAACCGTTTTTCACAGGTACACTGTAAGAAAAAAAAGTTCAATATTAGACGTTAGGACTACTAATAAATAACCGATAAAAATATAAGCCATAATGTCATTAAAGACAGGTTGCACCAACTCCAGGAAAAATATTCTGGCCGGAAAAAAGCCACAAAGGTAAATATTTCCGGTCACAAAGTTTGTTATACGTGTGCGGGTCAAACAATGAGTAACAAACATTTCTGCATGAAACCGGTCTTTGCTCACGTTAAATCTTCGTCTCATTTCAAGGGCCCGGTTGCACCACCTCCAGAAAACCTTTTTTCGGCCGGAAAAATGCTGGAAAATATATTTGTTTTCTCCAACAAACAAGGTCAAACAATGAGTTAAACATACTTTTCCGGCTCTTTTCCAGTCGAAATTTTTTCTGGAGAAGGTGCAACTTGTCGGGCTCACTAATTTTTGTGTCAGAAGCAATTTCCGGCCCGGAAAAGAGACAGGAAAAATAATTTTTTCTTGTATCTTTTCCGGCCGAAAATTGTTCTACCCTCTCTGTTGACTAACATTTCTGGCACTTTTCCGGCCGGAAAATTTTACCTGCAGTTGGTGCAACATGTTATATCATTAGGGTCCGGTTGCACCGCCTCCAGGAAACATTTTCCGACCGGAAAACAGCCAAAAAAGTTATTAGCTATCGTCAACAGATAGGATCTAACAATGAATGACTAACTTTTCCGGCCGGAAATATTTTCCTGGGGTTGGTGCAACCGGTCCTGCAGGCGTTAATTTTCGTGGCATTTCCCGTACCTTATGTGAGTGTCGATGCTATCTGTGGGCATCGACGATGGAGGCGGAGGAAGGAAGAGCTTGAGCAATGGGTGTCGGTGAACTTTGCTCTTCCTTCGCCTCCGTCGCAGGCTCCCGTCGTCCTCTTGCACTTCGTCACTGTCACTCCGAGGTTCGAACATGGCCAGGTCGATGCTATCAAAGTCCGAGTCGGTCTCGGATAACGACTCCACACCTTCACTCACTTCCACAGCACTAGATTCCTGCACTTCACCCACAGATATCACGTCACTGCACTCACAGTACGCACTCGCTTCCTCGAAACTCAACACCGACTGATCCTCTGCCTTACAAGAATCTGCAAACAAAAAAAAATTACATAGGAATCACTTACAAAGTTAGCAATGTGCTATTTATTCCAGTTGCATCATGAAGTCCTTGAATTCCGATCTCAAGGAAAAGTATTTTCCCACCGCGTGAATCATAATTACACATATCTGCAACCGGAGACATAGCATGACCTCAGCCATTTTGCTTTTAACCTATCCAAACAAAAATTTCGTCCGTTACGTAACAAATTTCACATGGTCATACTGTATTATTTGCGAACATTTTTTTCCCCATCGTATTAACTGTAAAACTTTTCTGTCGATCAAAACCTACCATTGTCTGTTCCCACAAGGTAGCAACACCGGCGGTGGTTTTCGGTGGGATCGGTCTGATCCAGGGTAATCTCCATCCTAAGTGGGTCTCGGTCTGGCCCAGATTGAGATCCGTTACCTCTTCGGCAAGACGACGCCTTTTCTTCTGGCCTCTTGGCGCCTAAACCTTCCAGAAGACCATAGGGGGTCCGCTTATTCCTTTCACTACAGCCCCTGTATAAAGAAGCAACAAAATCATTTAATTACCACCTTGAAAAAGAGTACTCTTTTTCATATTACTGTTCAAACTAGTGACATTTTCATGGAAGAACGAGCCGAATTTTCCGGCACATTACTCGGCTTTGACCTTTGGACACAACAAAAGAGACTGACCTTCCCATCAGGGCGTCCAACTTTCCGGCTTGTTCCTCCGCCTCTTTCCATGCCTGGTTGTAACAGCAACAGCAACAATCCTTGTTCCAGCATCCAGCATCAGAAGCCCTGCAACATGAATGCCAAAACCTTTAGTAACCTCCCACCCCCAAAAAAGAGATACGGTACGGGGTATTGCTCCTAGTTTAGTCGACATGCATGGATGAAGCAAACGACGACACGAACTCCCCGGTGTGAAATATCAAACTCCCCACCAACCCCCGTATCAAAGGGAAATCTCAGATGCGTATCCAACCATGCTCTATTAGTTTGGCCACAACCTCCCCAAAAAATTAGACGAAAGATGTCGGGAAGGAAATCGGTAGATGGCGCACGCTGCTGGCACGACATGACCCCCCTGGTGGACTTTGTCCGCGTGGTGACTCATCACCAACGTGCAGAATATACAGAAAATTGTGTACCTGCTCCAATGATGATGACCAGTGTCCATCATTGAGGCTTCGGCTCCAAGCTCCAGCTCTTCGTCGTCGCAGTGACCACTGTCCATGTCGAGGTCACGAGAAGGTCGTCGGTACAACAGAAGAGAGTCAGAGCGATTGCTCCAGGATCGACACAACTTGGTACTACTGCTCTTGTTTCCTCCAACCTGGCAACAACAACAGAAGAAAAAGAAGTTCGCAGATTTTTTTAAACATGCTCTACCTCGCCTCGACTAACTTTCATGTGCAGAAAAATGTTTTTAGCGAGTGGGTCTTACCGGAAAAATAGAGCGAGTGTGCCATGGCAGCATGCTAATTTCCGTGTTGGCAGAGAAAGTGAAAATTTTAGAGTCCGTTGGCCAAATGAGTGACAAGTTGCTGGCCCGAAATTTGGCGGTAGAGAGACACGTGCGAACAGCTCCTGTTGCTAATTTGTCCTGCCCTTAAACACGGCAATTAGCAAAGTTGGCTCCCTTACAACTTACAACAACTGAATCTAGGGTAACTGTTCCTGCACTTAAATGGTCAGCGACTTTGTAAAATGCGGGGGCCATTATTTTTAAAAACTTGAACCGTTATAATCCCCCCCATCGTAAGTTACAAAAATCCTTTAATGCCCGATTAAGAAAGTAGCGCAACATGTTAAAAAATCGCTACCAACTTTTGTGAAATGTTCGTGCCAAGCAGCGCTTAACATTTTCAGTACGTTAATTGCGATTAATCTGCACTAATGCCGTATGCTGCTTAAGCTAAAAGCTACATTTAACAAACTGTGTCACTCATGTAGCAGGTTTGTTGTCTTAAAAATTACTGATAAAAATATTTTTAAAGAACCGACTCATACAGCAGTGCAACTTGAGTGCAACAGTAAAATAATAACTGTTGTGAAATTGTTCCAGAATTAGAGCTGATAAATCCAAACGGCTTTGTTGCTAGTTAGTGCATTAATTAACCTTCGTGTCTTATTTATCTCCTAGCTTCCATCTATATCTATGCATCTGCATCTCGTATATCTCTGCATCTTCTGTAACCTGTGGTGACACTTCTAATTTTATCAAGATAGCCTTAGTGTTCTGGCTTATTTCCAATCAAACACAACACGTCAACATCAATATGCTATTGTATCACATTTATATTTGGAGCTGCTCGTTTTTAAAAGCATAAAAATGACAACAAGTGTCTGATACGTTAAAAAATATTTTTACTCCCGTCTTGTCATCTTAATGAAGAAAAAAAAAACATTGATCCTTGCCTGTCGGATTAATGCGTGAACACAGATTGTTTTGCGTTTGACAAGTTGTTTATATATGTCGTTTATTTTTACGTGTCATATTTGTACATTTTAAATAGCTGACTTTGACAAGGGCGTGTCGTGATGTGATTATTGTGCTGCGATTATTTACCGAACTAGTTGCCATTTGATCAAATAGCTCCTGGCACATTTTTTTCGCCAATTAATTAATTTGTGTTACGAGGTAAGAGTGGATCACCTATGTCCACATGTGACATATCACGTCCCTCAGCACCCCTCTCACCAGCAAAAATTTCGCACAGCAGGAGCAAGCATGCCAAGTCGTGCAAAACAAGTATATGTACTACAACTCACCTCGATCTGACTGCACGAGTCCTCGGGGCAGGCCCTGACCTTCTTCTTCTGGGCAGAGAGGAGGGCTCGAAAGGAGGCCTCCAGCCTCTGGAAGCTGACCCCAGACAGGGCCCGATACACGTTGGGCTTTCTTCTACTCCAGGACCTGGCTCCGGATGCAATCACCGGAACGGGTCGAGCACACGGGTCCTCACCACACCAATCCTCTTGCACGCTTCCGTTCACAGACATTTTTCGATATATCCACTTCCTTTTGTCTCTTCAAAAACAGTTTGGGTCACATCCCGACACTCGGAGCCTCAATGTCAACTGGAGATTTTTTAGGAGGAAAAATGAATAACGGTGATTTCCGTGCAAATAAGGCCGCTCTTTTGTACGCGTTATAAATAGCTGCGCACGCAATGTCCGGACGACTTTCACTAGTTTCATACAGCGTATCACCCCAACTATAATGGGCTGGTAGCATTAAGTGATATTCGCGAATTCTCAACGAAATTGTACGAATTCTCCATGAGATTGTGCGAATTCTGTTCAACAGAACTTGTCTAGACCAAGTACGACACGAATTGTGGTCCAAACCTCAACTCTCACGGTGTTTTTTTTTCTTCTCATCCTATTTTTGATTGGACGATTTGCGACCACATAACCGTCCGCAGATAACAAGCTCGGATTTGACATGGGGACAGGTGACATTTCCTGTCGTTAAGAAAACGGCGACTATTTCGCCAACTTTTGTATACGTTGAGTCCGAGCTGTCCTTTGCATAAGTATTGCCCAATTAGAAGAGCGGTACAGTATCTTGTATGGGCCGGTAAGGTACAGTACTCGTTAGGCTCTTTCAAGGACAGGTAATCTAACGGTTGAGATCTTCAGCAGTTAGGCCATTTAGCCAGTCGGGGCTTTTAGCTTGACCTTTCACCCTCTGAGAAATCCGTCCAGATTAATGCAAAATAGTACGGTCACCTCAAAAAAATGAACGGTATGCAAGTGCAAGTGTCTTGCTAAACTGGCTCTAAAGCTGTCCCCCTTTTACTCTATTTTACGTACCACCCCACAAAAAAAAATATAAAGATATGCAAAAGATCCGTTACTCGTTTTGCAGTCAAACCGTTTTCCATGTTACGATCCCCCCTCTCCATGCATTATTCATTCTTGCAAAAAAGGATCCTAAAAACCATTATCGCCGCAAATCCAGCCGGGTTTAAGCTTTGGGTGCTGGGGATGACCGAGGGACCTTCATTACTCGGTACGTGTAATTGCAATGAAGGAATTAAAACCCCCCGGATTGCAATCGACCCATCCACACATTACGGGAGAAACTCTACCAAAAAAAAATTCTAAATGATGGGAGTTGCGCCAATGACTCACTTATTTTCCGGTCCCCCAAACATCCGGCTATTGCCCTTGAAACAAAAATTCGAGCCTGAGTGAGACACGTGGCAGGTGGGCGCTAAAATTTTGTGTGTCCCAAAGGTCCCAAAAATAATCTGTCCCACATCCTATTCCTGTCACAGCCAGTAAACAAAAGCTCAGGTAACAATCGTGCCCATCAACAAGCAGCATGGAGCCCTAAAAATAAAAATTCGGCAAAAATTCCGAATAAATCATGCCGATTCGACAAGGTCTACTTTTGCTCTGGGGAAAGGCAAAAAAAAGGCCGATTCTAAAATTAAAACCCACCTCCGGATGCCAAGCAAAAGCTCACGAGTTCATTCAAACCGTGCAATTATACCAAGCCTTGATTTCCGCGTGCACTTTTAGCCACATCTCATTACAGCCTATTTACAACGCAACAGTTAAATTTTATTCAGTCGACAAAGTACACGGGGCATTAATGGTGTCGTACTTGTGGCGCCGAGAGCCGATGGCGATAAAAGAGCGAATCGAAAGTTGCCTCCGGATGACCGCATTCACTTATGATGAAGCGAAGGCGGTCATCCGGAGTGCAAATTTGTCGTACTGGTAGCGCCACAAGCCATTGTGACAAAAGATGAGAAGAAATTAAATATTACATATTAATATTAAAAGATTTAATGATCGAGGCCGTCATACAAAGGGCAAATTTCGATCAAATGAAGGTGGTCATCCGGAGGCAACTTTCAATTCACTCGTTCGTGGCGCCACAAGTGCAACACCATTAATGTCCAGCACTGTACCATACCCATCATAATATGGAATAACCAGCAGGACAGCCCCTATGTACTATTCGCGAAAAAACCCTGCACCACATGTGCTAAATTCCATTACGCAATCCGCGAGCCATTGAGTCCAAAAGCCTGCAAAGTGGCCGTTGTCGACCTTATGACCTCTCTCGTCCCGCAAACTCCCCAAGATGGGCCCGTTGCCAAAAACAGCCCCAGCCATTCAGTTTCCGCCTGGTGCCACCCCCGGCAGCCTCTCTAGAGCTAGCTAGGAAAATCCAATCCTCTCCAAGTCCGCACAAGTCACTCTAAAACACAGCACAAGAGCAGCTGCAATGGAGGTCCTCACCAGAACGCTGCATGGCCACTACTGCCATGGCCCACTATGTTAACACACAAACGGGTTTTCCTCTGGACATCCTCACGCACACATATAAAAAAAAGTCAGTGAATAGGGGGCATTCCTACATAGGAAAATTTCGACTGAAAATTATCGGCGTACGATACGACATTATAATTAAAGGCTACAAAAATAGCCGGGTTCGTGCTCTTTTTTATTATTTAAAAAAAAAAAGCTAATGATGATGACTGGACAGGAATGTTGACAGGTAATGGCAAGGACCGGTCAGGGCGAAATGATATAAACCCAGTGATGGAACTGGTCGTCATTACAGTGTGACCCGTTACACTTCCGCAATGGTTATAATCGCCATTCCTCGTGACGAATCGCGCAAATTATGCCGGCTGACTGGATAATTATTTATTGCTTCGGTCGTCACTCTTAAGAATCGGGAGGGACTGCTGGACACTTCCGGAATCTTCAAAACTTTTGGCAGCACTGTCCGCTATAAAAGTCCGAATCGCGGTGTCCATCGCAGACTGCAGAAATAATCGAGCGCGTATTTTTCTAGTGTTAATTAAAAAATCTTTATGAAATGAGTGTCGGCTCCTTGTGATTTCGCCCAGGGAAAGTAATAGACGGTCGTAAAAGCTGCCTGCATGGTACAGTCCCACGTGACACGGCATGAGCGACAACACAGGAGGCAACGAACCTCCGAAAGCCATATATAATAATAATTCCAACCCGTCCCCTCCAGCAATCCAAACGACAACAATCAAGCTCGAGCAACACAACACAACGGCCACTCTTTTTTTTATTTTTAATGTTCGCCAAATTTTTTTCTCTCACCATTCTTTCACTTCTTTCTCTCTCCACACACACAGCCAGTTGTTATCACCTGGAAAGATCAGGGGCACCGACCGAACTTGGAGGCGCTTTTACCCGTCAAGCATAATCATGACTCATATGATTCGCATTCCTTCGCATTCATCTTCGTCACACCTGACTCGGAAAAAAAAGGGTGAGTGAATCAGGAACATACTTTTTCCGGGGGGGCTCTTATTTATTGCATCACACGATTGTTATTTACGTCTGTTTTTCACCCTAAAAGTTGTAGCATGATCCGGATGCAGGTGAGTGTACTTCTGTGTCGCCCGTCCGGATGAGTGACTTTAACCCCAACAGTGCAGTGGTCGAAATAATGAGATTACCTAGGGTGTAATACAGTGTGGGAATTTGGCTCTATATTTAACTGCAGCCTGAGACTAGTATCGATCATTTGCGTTGCAACCTGCCAACATTATAGCCTTCGTTTTTTTTTTTGAAATATTCAGCAATTTAATCTGGCTGTGCACATCTTGCAAATTTTATCGGAAGTTGTCTGGCTGCAATGCTGGGGTCACCTCGAGTCCTGAGGCGGCTGACCACAACTGACGGTCACAAGTTCATTCTCTCACGCCCACGCCCCCGTATAATGCGCCTGAGATAAATCCACCAGCCTGAGCCATTGCTAGAAAACTCGATCCCCTGTGTATGCAGCATCTGAATTCATTTAAACACAAAAATACTGAGCATGCAACGTAACATCCTTTGGGGAAAAAAATATTTTAAAAACAAGGATGCGCGAAAAATGTAGTTCCCCTTCCCTTCCTCTCCCCATGTTATTATTTCGCAATTGGCCCATTCTTTTCCCACGAAAACTCGTTGCCCTGTTGTTTTGCACCTCCTCCCACTAATAACCCACCTTTCTACTTAACCACACCCATTTTTATCAACCAGATCCCCTTTCCATGCAAACGACCTCTCGAGTTCAACATCGACTCCTAAAGAATCGACCCTCCAAGAATAGGGGGGGTTTAAAATAACAGCTCTCTCTCTCTTTTCTAATCAATTATTCAATATTCTTATGTAGTACCGCACCTTCCGTCTGAGGTCATGGATTCATACAGGTTAAAAAGCCCAGATTTTATACGACCTTAAACTGTCCAGATTTCTAACCATACACCTTTGAATTAAAATCTATGTAAATCTATGTCAACAATTAGCGTCAAATAAACTGGGCTTAAATATTCAAACGCGCCTGCAAATCTTTCCTGTAAGTCTGACCTAACATAACCTTCAAATCACGTTAAATAGTAAGCCCGTCGTGAAACATGCAAATAAACAGTCCGGTCCAATAAAAAGACAATGTTACGAGACACTCGATGGTTCAGTAAAAAAATAACAACAACAAAAACACCCCCAAAGCTCCGTCATTAAACTCGGATTAACTTTCAGGCAGATAACATGGCTTTTCCGGGATAGAAAAAAAAACCCTTAATGTGTTCCTAAAAGTTTCCTGTTTACGCAATGTTGATGCTGGGTGTGTTTGTCAGAAATGTGTACTGTGTAGGTTGTGAACACCTCCCTTCGCAGCTATTACGCTACGCTTCGGCTCTTCAAGGTGATCGGGATTGGGTCGCATACCGGAAAACCTTTTTATCTCACCGTGGGGTTTTTAAACAGGTGATCCCGCAGGAGTCAACAGCTTCCATGACCTCTAACAAAGTGCCGGTACAACACCTTCACACATCACGACAACGAATCACGCGCACTAATTTCAAACGCAAAAAAAAACAATCGGAAAAATCTTCGGCCGGAAGAAAATCACCAAAATATAAGCATGACGCAAGACAAACAAAAGCCCATTATATCCATCACCATCCGTCCTGATAACAGTCGGAAAAATCACGGCACCGAAACACAATTGCGCAATTGGCAAGACTTCCTGCCTGTTGCATTGTGGCAGCTAACTGCAACAATAACATGTCCGGAGGTGTTTTTTTTTTAATGGTGATGTTCCAGTGGCCTTCCCAATTGCGATAAATAAATGCTGGATGACGTCAAGCCCAAATGAAGGATGAGTCGAAATATTAGCCGAAGATTCACCTCGTCCTTGAAATACAACCCACAAAGTGTAACTGCGACGAAATTTTAAAGTACAGGGTGAGCCGGAAATGTAGCACTCGGATAAATCAGTAAATAATGTGCCAGAAAGCCAATTAATAATGTGCCATAAAGTCGCTATTCCAATGGAAATTAATAGTCAACCCGTTGCCGAAATTTGTCAACACTGCCCGGCTCGAATGTAGGGACAATAAAGTCGCGCCTAGCTAATTCCGTATTAAAATGTGGCAACACTGCCCGGTCCGCAAAGTGCGATGTGACCATCCGTGCAACAAAGAGTGCAAGGTCGCACCTTGTAATTAACCTAATAACCTCTCAGCTCCGGGCAAATTCGCCAAAACGAACGGATAGTTAAGCACACAACAATTATTCGCGAAATGAACCGAGAACGATTTCTTCTGATCGCACTGCACTGCACACACATTCACATATGTGAGGATCCAAGCACAGTGTGTGGTTGGATCTCTCTGTGTTTCACATTCACTATGCAGGTAACCAGTTGCAAGGAAGGCGGTGCCACCACCACCTCCACCACCACCTCTCTCGTCAACAACTTCCCCCCTACCTCACCCTCACCTCTCTTCAAAATCGCTTGTGGGCTGCTTTTTCCCATGGGCTTCCAATTCATCCAGAGTATGGAGGGGGATCAAAGACCGCCAAATCGACCGTCCCGGGCCAACGTTCTCTTCCTTATATGTTTTACCAATTGGCAACCTCGGAGCACCCTGTGTTTTATTCGCAATATTGATTTTAAAAAATGATCGTGATCCAAAAAATTGCGAGCAAGCCTTTCTCTTGGCGTTATCTCTTCTCGCTCTCTCGGCCAGCCAAGTCGTGGATAAAGTGTCATCCAATAATTATGTGGCTCTCCTTTATATGTGGGTCTGTCCACCCGAGCAAAGCCAGGAGATTACGGCTGGCCATTGGTCGCCTTGGTAACAGTGGAGGGGTGTGTACGTTGGAAAGGGGGGGAGAGGAAAATTCCCAGCCAAATAAGTACAAATGGAGTTAAGGTCATGCAGTGCAAGTAGGCCATACTTTGGGCCGAGAAAATAGGGTCGACTCCTCAGTCCTCACAGAGATCATTACGTCGTTCATAGATGGCGCACCCTCCCTCTCTGCACACTACTGCCACTCTCAGGGTCATGCGGGGGAAAGAAGTACTATATGCAGCTCATAGATGGCGCAATCTCCCTCTCTGCACACTACTGCTGTCACTGTCATGCGGAAGAAAGTGGTACTACACGCACCTTCATAAACTGAGGCGATGACTCACCCCGCACAATTCGACGTTGCCGAATTTGACTGTCCGATACGACTTGGCAACAATGCCATTAGTGTCCACCACGTGTCCGACAATTCGGTTTGGGCGCCAGCGAACCCTCCACACAAACGAACAGAAAAGAAGCATGGTTTGGCTCCAAATCGCGTCATGATTGCCATGGCAAATTTGGCCTGTCCCCAAATCCAATATTGCACACCCTCTCGTATCAACCCCCCCACGGCGAGGGTGATTCATCGTACACGTCACTGCAGGACAAGGTCCCCGAAAAAAAAAAAGTTGTCCCTTTTATTTTAACAGAGACCTTCACCTTCTCACCTTCACTTTTTTTTTAAAAAAAAAAAAATCGAGCTTCCCGAGTCAGGAATATATTTAGACTTCCTCTCTGAAACCTTTTAACGATCATTTCCCCCCAGCACCTAACCCCCCCCCTTTTTTTTTCTTTTATAGACATAAAAATTTTCTCGTGTGCTTTCACTTTACTACAGGGTCCTCCTCCTTCTCTTTAACTTTCAAAATCAATCTCTCCAGGGCATTTTCACCAAGGCCAGCTCTCACCACACTTGACAGACTGCATGTTGCTGCAGGGGGGAAATCACTCGACAGGAAGTGCATTGGGTCACTCTTACTCCTGGATTTCTCCTGTACGCATAATATTTACCTGAATTCCTCCGAAATTCCATTCCAGAGGTCACACGCCGAGTATTCCAAACCCATTATCAAAAAAAATTTAACTCGTGTTATTAAGCAGTTGGTAGTAACAGTTACTTGCAAAATAATATACAGGGTGTTTCAACTTTTTCGTCCGAACGTAGCCAGAATATGCGCCAACATTCCTGGCACATCCCTCAACTGATAAAGCCAGGGAAGCTATCACTGGTTGCAAGCCACTGCTAAAAAATAAGCAGCTTAGTGCATCATTTCCGATAATTGTTCGGACAAAAAAGTTGAGACACCCTGCATAGCTACTATTGTCGCCACATAATTTTTTGATAGCCATTAAAAGTAACCGTGTAATAACAAGCATATCAGCTGTTATAACAGTTATTTCCAACAAAAAGAGCCACCATGCAACCTGATGACATTTTCACAACAGGTATATTATTATTATTATTATTATTATTATTATTATTATTATTATTATTATCAAGCAATTGCTTAATATATTGTAAAATCATTTGCATTAAAAATAATAGCTATCATTGACATAAACCAACCACACATTTTTGATAGCCATTAGCAATCCAAACCCATTCTAAAAATTTAACGCGTGCAGTTGTTTCTAGCAGTTATTTGCCAAATAACTATTACCACTGTCGCCATGCAAACGAATATTTTGGATAGTCGTCACACATAATTAAGCAGTTACTTGTAACAGTTATTATTCAACAGAATAGCTGTTATTTCCGCCATCCAACCGAATATTATGGTTGGTCATTGGAAGTAACTGCTTAATAACAAGCACATTGTTATTCAGTTACTTAAGACAGTTATTTTCAAAATGGCTATTGTCGGTTGGTTGATAGCCATTACAGCTCGCTATAATGGCTATCAACCAACTGACAATAGCCATTTTTAAAATAACTGTGTTTAACTAATATTTAAAACATTAGTTAAACCAGAATTATTAATAAAGCTGTTGGTTCCAAAAATCGCCAACTAATATCCTGCGTGATATACAGGGTGGTCAAAGTTCAAGTGTCGTTTTATAACGGCGATTAATAGCAGTGATTTTGCGATGACGTAGCAGCGACGCGTTAAATGTCCCACTTCGGCGCATCTTCGGCGCAATCGAAGTGGGCAATTTTACACGTCGCTGCTACGTCCTCGTTAAGCGCTTCTATTAATCGCCGTTATAAAACGACACTTGAACTTGGACCACCCTGTATAACGTTATAATTATTTCAATGGATTGTTTCCTCGGTATGTAATCTGTAAATAATGTGACACCTATGTATAATGAAGTTGCTATAATTATGTGCCGACTTGCTTGTTCCGGATCAAGTTACACGAGACTCATTTTACTTTGTACCAAATTTTTAAAGGATTTACAACTTTGAGAAAAAAAAGAGAGAGAGAAAAAAATGGATTAAACCGCAGTCGTAACAAGTGCGGATTCAAGATCCAGAAAAGTGCTGTGTAATTAGCGGGCCTTAATTAAGGGGGGCGGAGGGGGTATACAGCGAGACTGGAGGTTTTCGCTTTCATAGTAGGCGGAGCGCTGCAGCAGTCATCATTAGCAATATCGTTAATTGCAGCAAGCATCAGGCGAGAGGAAAATGGCCCCAGTGTAATAGATCGATGACATTTATTTTTTTCCCCCTTTTCTTTTCACTGCTG
This sequence comes from Catajapyx aquilonaris, assembly GCA_000934665.2. Lineage (NCBI taxonomy): Eukaryota > Metazoa > Arthropoda > Diplura > Dicellurata > Japygidae > Catajapyx > Catajapyx aquilonaris. Next base: position 37,409 of record KZ538304.1, read on the forward strand.
CGCTTTTTACAGGTCTGTACAGCTCAAAAGCACGCTCAAAAGGTTCGTAATATTTATTAACTTTTTACGATAAAGTGTAGGCGGATGTCGATAGCATCAGCACCTCAGGCACGTGCCTCTTGATATCGCGCATTTGCAAAAAAAAAAAAAAAAGAAAAAAAGGAGGGGGATATTATCGGCAAAAAAGGGCGGGAAAAGTCAAGGGTGCCAATGATTGGCTGGAAAGGGGGGGGGGAGGGGGAGAGAATCTGAACAAAGCTGGTGCATGTGCCAACTGTTTCTGGCAGCTCACATCAGCTTTTCCCATCCTCAGATATCAGATCTTCTGAATACGAGCATCACCATGCTGCTTATTCTTATGCTAGTGAAGCCATTGCCAAAACTTGGCAACACTGCTCAGGCTCTCCGGAGTGTCCACGATGTACATTACTTAGCTCACAGATGGCGCACCCTCCCTCTCTGCACACTACTGCCACTCTCAGCTGTGCGCGAGGGGTGCGCAGTGGGTGTTAGGCAGCTCCTCTTGCGTATAATTTAATTTTTTCTAACTCTGTAAAAGTACGACCAATGCACTCAGCCTAATATTAGAAGCTAATACATTAGATGGCCCATTAAATACAGTTGTAAAGAGCAACCTGATAATGAGCAGATTCGTGCTTTAAAAAAGAGAGAGAAAAAACGGACAGTTCAATTGGAACAGTCAGCACATACGCCCTACTTCGTGTCATTACAGCGCACTCGTTCAGAGGTCACACCCTGGCCTAATTAGCAGCCTGTGATTTTGCAACCGGTAATTAAATCGTGTCATTACCAAGGCTCAGTCACCGCAAAAAGGAGCATTTAAGAGTATTAATGGTCCTTTTTTCCCCCCGTGGTGATTCATGAGTTAGCAGTAACTTTTGGTGACACAGGCATTGCCAAATTTCGTTTCAGAACATTGGCAATGTCGCAAATGTCAGCCATTTTGTCCCCCCCCCCCCTCCCAGAAAAGCGTTGGAAATAAGTGGAAATGCAGAGAGATTACCAATATGCGTTTCAGGGAATTGGCAACGTCGCAAACGTCAGCCATTTTGTTTCCTTCGCCAAGCGTAGCGTTGGAAATACACAGCGTCCCAAATATCTTTGATATTTCAAACGATGCACGCTGCGCCAACGGTGGTGCGCAATAGATTGCGCTCGTTTAAAAATTCGTATATACGTGCACAAACAAAGACACAGACTTAAACCAATATATGACATGTAAATAAAAGCAAATTCTGGCTAAAACAGGGTTTAAAACACAGCACCCTCGACATTCTATCGGCTCTATCGACAAAGCAGCAAGCACTACAGACCAGCGTCAGTGGCAATCAGCTCAGGAATGTCGTACAAAAGCGCTTCCCTGCCAACTCTCCCCTAACCCCTCCAGTTTCCCCCACTTAACTTTACCATTAGTTGCCGATACATCGGGGAGTTCTTATGGCCCCCTGTCGAATTTCCACAGGTACACACGACCGGATGGAGTGAGTGGTAGGGAAGCTGCTGAAGATTACTCTGTCATAAAAGGATCGATCCCATTCGGAGTGAGCGAGTGGGTCTCTCTCCCTTTAATTCGTAGATTATGCTCTATTTTAACAGCTGGTCCTACCCCCCCTCGTAAAAGGTCGAGATGTGTAAGGATAGTGACTGGCTTTTTCAACACGTTCAATTACAAACGTTCTCTCTTAGCTGGCTGCTGGGGCCAGCTTTCAGCCTAATTGCTTCCGTGAAATGTGAGACACGCTTTATTGGGAAACCGCTCTAGGACCCACTTGTGACTATTTTAGCCCCATATCATCGTCATTTAAACTGTTGCACTACTGCAAACACGACCTTAGCATTTCACAAATGTTGGTTCTCCCGCCATCTTGTGTGTTGGTGTCATCTGTGTGACTTTTGGGTGACCGCACCAGTAATGTCCTCCTTGTGGCCCTGCCAGGCACGATACTTCCAATTTGATGATAATTTTAATCGATTGCGAGCGTCAGATGGCCGATTATTGTAGGTTTCTTCCGCCATCTTGTGTGTTGATGTCATCTGTATGACTTTTGGGTGACCGCACCAATACGGTCCGCCTTGTGGCCCCGCCAGGCACGGTGCGTCCCATTTGGCGATACATTTAATTTCTTGCGAGCGTCAGATGGGCGATTATTGTGAGTTTCTCCCGCCATCTTGGGAATGCAGGCCTTTGTATTAGTGTCATCTGTATGACTTTTGAGTGACCGCACCAGTTTGTGGCCCCGCCAGGCACGGTATGTCCAATTTGCTCGATAATTTTATTACAGTACTGTCCGTCTTGTGCGCCGCAGCCAAACGAACGTTATTGTGGTTTTGCCATCTTTGCTAACCCGTTGCCATTTTTTGCCACAATTCATCGGGTTCCAGTAGCAGCTAACCTAACTGCACGTGGGGGTAATTCGGCGGTGAGAAATGGCAACTTGGCTTGTCAGAAAATCCGGTGGGTTTCTCCTTGACGACCGGGGGGGAGGGAAGTATATCCTGCTGTGTATAGACGGCTGGTTTTGGGGGAGGAAATAGGGAGCAGGGGATGCTGTTGACCAGGAGGGCGGCACCGATCAATGAGACACTAGTCAATGGAAAAAGCATACACCTGAAGCCTCCCCCCAAAAAATATGGAGATTTTTTTAAAAGGAAAACTGCAATCTACATTATGGAATCTGCTATACTCATTTAACACTGTCCATCTACGCATAAACATTCCTCCTCGCCTCTGTGGGTCAATTCCGGACAATCCAACGGACCAATCTGAGTGTCCGAGAGATTTACTATTATGGGCACCAATTTGCCCGGATTAGAACCATGATCGATATGCTTTTGATGTCGAGCGATACAGGGGAGCGATACTAATATCTACTCTCCCCGCCCAACCATACACGGGGACACACGCCATGATAATCTCATGCGATTTGGACTCCTGGTCCTGAATCAATATTGGCAAGCAAAACATGTTATGATTCACTCATCAGCACTTGAAAGTTTTGCGCCGCAAAACATACGTCACCAGTAATTATTGAGTGATCCTATAGAGCTTAAGGGTAATAGATTTGGAATTATCATATGGTCGTAAACATCAAACCGACCACATTCGTATGCAACTCCGGACAGTTCATGACGAGCTCACTTTCAAAAATCATCCGGTCGAATAAAGAGCGCCACTTCAAGTTAAAGACCCGTAAAAAAGTCGCAGTAAAAGTTCCCAACGGAACGAGCCTCCACTCCAAAACGATATAAATGAGACTGTAAAGAGAGAGAAAAAAATAGTCCCCAGTCAAGCTGCCTATTTCCCTCCGGATTATTCTCCGGAAAAAAAAAAAAATATTGACCAGCTTGATTTTGCAAAGTGCTCCTCCAATTCTCCAACTTTCCTTCCCAGTGTGCTCAACAGACGAAAAAAAAAACGGAGCTGGAGTAAACATGGAAAATGAAGTTTTTTTTTTTTACTTGCTCCGAATTCCAAGAGAAGATTACCACCCAACCATGCACCCAACCACGTCAAACAAGGATATTGGCGCCCATTTCCTTCTCAATATTCGACATGTCGTCAGCAAGAGTAATGTAAGTGCCAGACGACAATCAATCACGATTCCAATCAGAAAATCCAAGATTGTCACACGCTTGCAACGCTGTAAGACCAGTAACGAGCGGACCCGTTGCCAAAACTTGGCAACACTGCTCGCTCCCCCCCCCCCCCACCCCCACACAACTTGGACGTGGTACAATATGACACTGCCAGTTGGCGCACAGGCTCTCCCTATGCACACTCCTGCCACTCTCAGGGCGAAAGTAGGACTACATGCACGTTGGTGATGAGTCACCGCGCCGACAAAGTCCACCTACTGCCCTCTTTAATTGTTGAACGGGGAAAATGAAAGCTATGGGAACTATAGTGCCTATACGTGTTTACGGGATGGAGTAACTGATTGTGAATTCTGTATGTACGAGTGCGCACCCACACTCGCGCAGCTCCGTTGTTCTGACAATGTTGCCAGAGTTACTCCTCAGGGAGCAAATTCACACCCGAAGCCTACTAGGTGCATTCCAGAGCTTTGGCAACGTCGTAAACGTCGGCCATTTTGTTTTCCCCTCCAAGTGTAGCGTTGGAAATATGCTTACCAGCTATTATTGATAATGCCAACCGTTCATGCTGCGCGAACTATGGTGCGCAAGGCCGCAAGCTCGTTTAAAAAAATTATAATTTGAAGCCTCTCAACAGCCCCTAAGTCCACTTATGCAACCCACAACACCAGTGACGAGAATGGGTTGCCGTATGTCCAGGATGAAAAGCCTTGCACAATCGACCCATTGTTCCGAATCAGACACGTGATTTTTTTTTTGCACACTTCACGTCTCCCCGGCTCCCAAGGTTCTCCGCCCCCGCAGGTACATGGTGGTCAAGGACCCCTGAAGATATGCCTTGAAGCTTCTTTTTTTCCCCTTTTTTTCAGAGGGAGCTTCCTTCCTTCCTTAGCTGAGTCCAGTACACTCTTTTGTTTGTTAAGCCCATTAGAGAGGTGGACGCACTTGTCACTGGAGCGTCTCCAGCGCCGCAGCATCTGTCCCTGACACCCTTTCCCTGACTGCAGACCATGTCCAATTCCATTCAAGCCGTCCCAAAGTTCCAGAGGAAAAAAAAATAGACATGAGAGAAAAAAATACCCCGAAAAAAGACAAAAGGAAATTGCTATCACATGCACTAAAGAGCCTCTTTTCTCACGTCTGAAAGCATGGAGATAAAATCCTGCGAGAAGTGATCCGCTCTTTTGCCGCCAGTTGCTCCTGGCGCCACCAGTACGGCACCAAATTAGGCCGAAAATATGTCCCCCCAAAAATCTCAGAAAGATGTTTATACCTTTCATGTCTCTGCGTCTCTTTGTTTGACTAGGTCGAAACGCGTGCAGTGGGGGACATCAATAATGCAGGGTCAACAATCACCCGCACTCTGGGCCTCCCTTTTCCCTGCCTACACTACTTAGCACTCGATACATCATTTATGAACCCTGCTAATCCTACACCCACTCACCTTAAAGCGACCCCCCAACCCAATCAGATTCATCCCGCGCAACAAAACCATGAGAACCACTCTTCTCTTTTCAAGCCCCCATCTGCACACAACTTATTCATCAGAAACCAGCCCGGATTTTAAGCCCAGGTTTCAAAGCTTAAATCCGGATTCGTCCCTAAATGAGAGCACTTGTATTGTACAGTACCTGGAAACCTTGATATTGTAAGAGGATTTTTTTTTACCTGGTAACCCTCCTGAATTTCTGCTTTATATTAGTGACTCTTGCCTAGCGTGCGCCTAGCTGATGACTCACCCGGACAAACAGAGTCACAGCCACGAGCCAATTGTGTGCAGTAGGCCTATAGGATAATTTATCATGTCATACAAAAACCGCATATTATGGTATTTGGACTTTAAAAAGTGCGGGTTTCGGACTTTTCCCTCAGTCAGCGACGTATAAGCCATCAATGTGCCAAGTCTAAGCACTCTCAGTAGTCGGGAAGTGGGTTAGGTAGCCCGAACATGCAAACACACAAACTTTCTGCTAGACTTTTATAATGTAACTATAGGAAAACGCTCGCTCTTTTCTAGGCCTACGGCCTGGGGTACCTATTCGGCGCACCATATCGCCGGGGAATTGACAGTTTCCCCGGCAACCCAACAGGAGTTGTTTACACCCCCATTGCGCATGAGTAGAACGCGGGCCAATGGGGAGGTGGCGGTAACAATATGCGGCGGACCAATCAGAGGGCTCGGTCAACTCCTGCAAGGATTTTAATATTATAGATATTATTTCTACACTATCTTACGTATAAGGGTAAGTTTGTTTCTTTATTTATTTAGTTAGTTGTTTGTTCGTTTGTTTGTCAATGGCAACGGTACATCTCTCGGTACATCCGGCAGAGTACAGCAGCTGGCAGCAATGAAAGTTGCATTACAGAGAGGGGCCTCCCATAAAAATCTGACCCGGCGCATCCCTCTCCCCTATAAGCTCTTCATATTTTCTCTTTTTTTTCTCTCTCTGTCTCACACACGACACGAGGGCAACGAACACATCTGCATTGTCGCTCACACAACACCCATCACCATACATGAGCTAATCGCCATTGTTGTGTCTCGACAGGCAAGATGTGTCCATTCCCACAGCCATGTTGAATCGATTGACAGCACGTGAATGATCCGAGGACGGACCTACAGTACGTAGAAAATCATATACAGGGGGTGTTCCCCCGCCGGCTTGAAAGGTTAGCAATTTTATGGGACTGCGCTGCTTATTTGGTGGCTATACAAGCTACTTACATTATAGGTTGGGATGGCCCATTGTTAAAACTCAAAATGGAAAAATTGGAGCTGTTTTTTGTCAATTGCTCAGTGAGTCATCCGGCCTTGGACAAACTATTCATTTCAACCTAATATTAGCAGCTAATACTTTTATAGCTGCTAACAACTTAACGATAAGCAGCTTAGTGCCAAATGTATATATCTACCTTATTAAAGGATCTATTTCATTGGGGAACATCCTGTCCATAATTATTCACATCTGCCTAATGTAAGCAGCTAATAACTTTGTTACCACTACACTAAACAGCTTAATAAGTAGCTTAGGGCCAAAAATAATCTCCGTTCGGAACCTCGTATAAAATAAATGAATGTTTAAGTGGGTTAGGATGAGTCATGCAGGGGAAGGGCAACAACTTTTTGATTATGTGTGTACACAACTTTTATGAGGTGTTGTGGAGGATTTATGCCCGTAACAAATCTGGGCTTATGCAAATTATGTACATCGGATTTATGTAATTTTCCCCCTTCGAGTCATTCACACACAAAAATGTCCATCGCGCTTATTTGACCATCCATTTAAAAACAGATTATGTTGTAAGACAGAGTGAAACCTCGATTCATGGTTTCTGCCGGGACCGCGATGGATACGGGAAAACGATAAATGCGGGATAAATCGAGGATTCACTGTACCCAACTGTCAGGTTCTGGTTTGTTTTTATCTATTAGACATCATGCTTCCAAGTTGGCAAAACTGCCCGCCGATTGCCCACGAAGTTCCTTACTTCGCTCATAGATGGCGCACCCTCCCTCTCTGCACACTGCTGCCACTCTGTCATGCGGAGGAAAGTGGTACTACATGCACCTAGCTGAGCGGACAGAGGCAGCCAATTCTACATATGACGTGTTTGTTGGTTTAGGGTGATTTATTCATGTGCTTGGGACCACTGGAAATATTGTTGAAAGCATGGTCAGAGAACGGACAATGTTTCTGGCCACAAAAAGACTACGGGCCCGAAGCTACGCCCCGTTACAACTGGCATGGCGCCAAAAAGTATAATTTCCACGTCCATTTGGATTCATAACCATCCCTTAATAAGTGGGTGGGGGTCGTGCTCCCTTCTTTTCTCTACTTAACTTCTCTTTTTTTTCTTTCTTTCTTTTTCGACTCGTCCTAAAACTGGTTTCCGGAAGTCATCACCCCAGAGACTGGTGCAGCTTTCACCCCCC
>KZ538304.1:45057-84958 GCA_000934665.2 Catajapyx aquilonaris
AAAAAAAAAACCCAGGCGCATTTTCGCATGGCATAAAACCTTAACCGTAAACCGGAAGAAGTTTCGACTCCATATTTCAAAAGACTAGAAGAAAAATATGAGACGACGGTTTGTGTCGTGCGATGACTCAAAACCGGGAATCCTTTTTGCAGCAGGTGTGATTCAAAAGGAGGAAACGACGTCACTGCAATAAACTTGCTCAGGAAGGATATCCTGGTTCATTAAGTGTAATTATTAGGGGGCCAAAAATCACTTTAATTGAATCCAGATCGTGCTCCATATCAGATTGTATGGTGGGAAAAAAAATCGATCGTAAAAACCTGGCTCGAAATCGACTTAAAAGTCGTGCAAAAAATGCTGGATCATATTATCAATCAATCAATCAATCAATGCATCAATAAATGGGGCAGTCAGCAATATAGGTCAGTGTTAAAACATGACGCACCTAAACATAATTTTCGACCCACTGCTAGTTACTGCTTGGCAGCGGGACTGTTAGCAGTAGCTATAGCAGTGCGTCTAAAAGGAAGCAAAATTTTCGCAAAGATATCGGGCAATATTTGCTATATTTAAAAAAACAAAATTAGACTCTATAAGATATCATTTTCATCATAATTTCGACCTTTCGATCGCTCCGACAGACTTTTTTTTTTTTCGCCCGTGCTTCTATTTTTAATTGCGGCTATAAGGCTCATAAATTCCCCTGAAATTATCTGTAATACCATCAAAAGTCCCTTAGACTTAATCCCTTTGGTTCAACTTACAAGTCATGTGTACATGTTGGAACATGACTCTGTAGATAATGCAACAACGGCCTGAGGTTCAAGGCAACCTTGTGCAAAAATGACCAACATTTCTGCAAATGTGACCCACACTATAATTGACATGTCGTAATTAGTTGTTCATTATCAGGAAAAATATATAAAGGCTCAGCACATGTGTGAAGCAGGGAAAAAAGTTTTATCAGCAACCATAGCCAGGGGGATTGATAAGTAAGTTTATAAGCAAGTGTCGGTACTCTCAGCATTCCGGAGGTGGGTTAGGTGGCCAACAAACGTTCTGTTCGAGATATATAGACACATATTTCATACCTATCAGTAGTCTGGAAGTGAGTTAGGCAGCCAGGACATACTGACAAACGTTCTGCTTTATATATCGAGATAATACAGACAAATGTTTCAGCACTCTCAGTAGTACTGAAGTGGGTTAGGTAGCCCGGGCATTACACACAAACGTTCAGTTCGAGATACAGAGACATGCGACGAGACATGTTTCAACCTGTCAGTAGTCTGGAAGTGGGTTAGGCAGCCCGGGCATACACACAACCGTTCTGTTTTAGATATCGAAATATTCAGACAAATGTTTCAGCACTCTCGGTGTACCGAAGTGGGCTAGGTAGTCTGGACATACAGACAAACTTTCTCTTGTATGTGTATAGAGACGAGAGATGTTGTCGCGCAACTCTCAATCAGTGCCGATGAGTACTGATGAACGAGTAATGTCCGCATCACTGACACGATTTGGGTACTCACCACAGATGCTGAGCCATCCTTCGACCCTGGATGGGAAGACGATCCTGATCCGTCTGGTCCTCATTTCTTTGATGATGATGATGATGCTGCGTTTAGTTAGTTAGTTAGTTGAGCGCGGATGTGTGTGTGCGACCCCGGGGCGGCCCCTGATGCGACTGAGTTGGTGGCGTCGTGTGGGGGACGAGAGGACTCTGTGGGCAGAAGCAGAAGAGAGACGGGTCGGAGCAGGCGCAGCCATCGCTCTCTCAGCCACTTCGAATCACGGTGGTTTCAAAACCGGCCCCACACTTCTACAGCAGGGCTCCCCCACTGTCATGTCCACCCCCTGGCCCACACCAACTGGCTGACGTCACGGACAGGGCCACAGAGTCAGGATCGGGCGCCAACTGGAAAAAAAAAAAAAATGCGCATAGCCCAACCATACTAGAAAGAGTCACTCACAAAGACTGGTGATTATGAACATAAAAATTCTCGTGCTCAGACAAGGTTCACAAGTTATCAACATTCACTTATTATCAATAAGTGAGGAACAAGCAAACACAGATTACCAAGAGTACAAACACAGGGAAATGAAAGCAAACATTCAGAATCTCTCAGCGTTTATTTGTTGGAATTATGTACAGTAGATGAAAAATCTTGCACAATTCGCTATTATTATTTTTACAATTACAGGTAGTCCCCGGTTAACGAACGACCCGATTATCCGTACCCAAGGCGTCGCATAAGAAATAATTATAATTATTTCTCAATTTTTAAATCACTTCTGCGTATGTTGACCAACACCAAGTGCAACATAAATGCTGTATAATTAATAAATAATTGGGGAAACTACGTTCTTCGCGCATGTAAACACATGACGTCAGTGGATCTTTGGAGCTGAATCTGTTTGCTGTGTATGTATGCGCTGTTCCTCAGGTACGTACAAATCCGACTTATGGAGATTTTCAGTAACATAACCCCGTTCGTAGACCGGGGACTACCTGTACCGGTATTCACATTTTTCCACAATTTCACTTTAATTCATTATTGCCAGTATAGCCAGTATTGGATGAAAAGTGTGGTACAACTTCTTCTAATCAATTCTGGTATTGCGGATGTCTAAAATTGAAATTCATAAACATTGTTTTTTAGTCAAATCACTCCAGGAGGTCCCAGAAACTGCGGCTAATTCTTATAGCGATATTAGATAACTACATAATTTTAAAGTTTCGCATTGCTCCCTGAAAGGGATATCAAATTTTGGACCATTTCATATGCAGTATTGAATGAGGTAGAACAACCATTACTTTGGGCACATTAAGTTAATTCATGCCAGTTTTAGTGAACAATAAACAACTATAAAAATCAGCCATTTAAAAGAAATTAAAACAAAAAATTACATCAGGGGTTAATGGAATCTCCTGAAGCTATTTTTCATCACAAATTTGAAGATTTTTGCATGCATATTTCTGCAATACTACTTTTTATGTGTGTTCATTATGATAAACAATTTCAATGAAAAATGTGTAATGCTCCATGGAAAAACACACCTGGAACACATCCTTCTACTCTAAATAGTCTAAAATGCCATCAATTGAGTAACTGTGCCAGAGGCTCAAAAATTCTGTAGAATGTAGCCTACCAACTTTCTAGAGAATGCGCAAAAAAATTGAAAGAATACAAGCTGAAAGAAATATAACTGCAGAAGAGGGCGCACAAAAAGCTTACAAAGAAAGATAAATTCTGCACCAAAAGCTACCTTGTGTGGCATGTCATCAAGTTTTTTGGTACAGGTACAGTAAGTACAACCATGGTACAACATAATGCTTACGTAAAATTTCACCTCCACATAATATTCCACTTGAGGGCATGACTCCTGCGATTACGTGTATCAGTACTGTACATTGCTAAAATGCTAAAATTGTATATAAAATACGTATCTTGATGGATTATGCCAAATTTCTATAATGAAATGTAAATGGACAATAATTGTGCTTAGCCTCAGGTGTCCAGGTTGCTCATTCTTATTGCAATAAAATCTCTTCAGTCTTAGGTGCCTTAAGACCATTAGCCATCATCCAGATTTTAAAAAAAATTATTAGTAGTGTTTATGCTCTCAAATTGCTATTATCCAATAGTGTATTGGATGCATGTCTGTTCATAAGCCTTTGTGAATGCTCGGTAAAAAGGTGGACTGCAAAACCTCCATAAATAAAACCAAGGGAGTAGTCACTTCGGAGAGCTGGTGTACACCCTCACTGGTGAGCCATGGAGAGCAGAGGAGAGCGGAGGGAAAACTACGTCATATTGATGTCATATCATCAACCCCACGGGTTGTGACATAGGTGGCTCTATGAAGCTCTTTGCGGCACTCCCAGGCATCGGTGAGCCCATAAGACCTGCTGGTGGAGAGCGTAGAGAGCCTTAGAGAGCCGAGGAGAGCTGAGGAGAGCTGCAACTCAAGAGAAACGGTATACACTTTTTTGAGGAGTGACTACCCCCTTGAATAAAACACTCTGGATATCAGAGTTGACAGCTCTACAAACTAACTCGTTTAATTAGGCAGATTCACACCTGCACCTGAAAACATGCTTTATGTTGTAGCTTTAAATTCCAGTTCCAGTGTCACATATTTCGAGCTGTACCAGCCACAATCGCAACAAAACAATAAAGTGCAGCGGTACTCTCCGAGTCCAAAACCATCTGCCACGTAATGACACGGATCACTTTTGACTGGCTCTCTTCCCCTGTTTCTTCCTGCCTCCTCCTCTGCCCTTCTTCTCCCTGGGCGCCTTCTTCCCAAGCTGAGAGAAGAACCCGCTCACTTTGTTCTTGTCCTTCTTCCGCTGAGGCCGGTACGTCGCCACCTGCATGCCCAATCTCCTGTCCACCTGTTGGTTAAACATATTGTAAAATACTGCCACGATTAACAATGGCGTGAGTAATGATCATTTCAATCACATTAAAAGTCTAATGGAGGTAATCAAGTGAAACCTGTGCCCATTACAGAGCCTCTTTACAATAAAATTAATTACATCGCATGTGGGATGCAATTTTTTGGGGGGCAGAAAGTGACATGGCAGATTTAAATGAGTAAATAGAATTCCTGCGGACCTCCTTCTTTTCCTTCTCAGCTTGCCGCTGCAGCTTCCTTAGGACCTTGAGCTCATCGTACTGCACTTTGGCTTGTCTCTGTGGCTTCCCTCCGAGCCGCACCAGCTGGGCCAGCCGCGTCTCCTCTCTTTCCGCCTTGTCCATTCCGCCCATGCTGAAGCGAGTCACGTCCCTCTTCAGCCGTATCATGTCCGCCTCCACCGCCTTCTGCCCTGGCTCCTCCGGCTGGGCCTCCTCGGCCACGGGCTTCTTCTCCGCAACGTCCGGATCAACAAAGCGGATCACTTCAGGTGCTGGGAGAGCCAGGGCCTTCGACGCTAACGTTGCGACTCTGCCATCGCTGGGGACGGACACCGGCTGCGGACGACGACGCTTCTTCCCCATGTTTTGTGCTGCCATAAAATACAAACATGTATTAATTATTTAATTAATTAATAGTTGTGGTCCACAGATTCAGCTACACTTGTCGATAACATGCTGCAACTAACCGCATGGTTTGTACTCAAACTTGAACTGACCCGGGTGCCACTAACCCTTAAAACTGACCAACACCTAACCATCAGTCAGTGACCCCAACTGACCTTCTGACCTGCTTAATTAATTAGGAATAAAAATTTAAACACAATTTAAAAAAATCACCAAGTGAATCCCACGCAGCGCCGAATGAAGCGGCAACTCACTCCGCAATGCTGCCAACCGAACCGAATAGACATGCATCCTCACTCCGCAACGCGCCACATTTGAAATAATAATAATAATCAAAAAGTAATATTTTCATGCATTTCATGCGGGTTTATTAGTTGGTAAGTAATGACAGTAAATATGGAAGTTCCAGGTAATCCGTTACATGCACTGAATATGCCAATTTTTTCCATAGAAAACATGCTAATTGTCATAAAATGGATACAATTCGAAACAGCAGCCTTTAAAAAGCAATACGTTAATTTCCTTCCGAAATGATCTCAATTCTTCAATCTCATGTAGCAGGATATGCAGAAGGCAAGTATCTGAAACACAATATTACATGCGTAATTATATGTAACGTAATTGAAAGCAAATTGTAACCAGGCTGCCGTACCATCGCAAAGGTCGTTCCGAGTCCGCTGTAGAAATACAGTGAGGCTCCCTTCATCAGGAAGACAGTCATTTCCGTGAAGCAACCATCGTTATACAAGCTTTGGTCCTCATGATTGTGATGGCAAAAAATAAGCTGGGGAAAAAAAAATTGCACTAATTAAAAGGAAGCCAGCAATTTTGGAGGAGTAACGCGCACTTTACATTTTCCTTCATGTGCAACTTTCGGCAGCTCTCAGGGATTTCCTCTTCCAACCAATCTTGCTTGCCAGCTATGCCGCAACAGCAAAACTGCAGAACCATGTCAGTATATACATATACGACATATACATAATAAGAGTACAGTGATTACCTCGGTTTGAACGTTGTTCCAGTTCTGCCATTCATTGCTTTCCTTTTCCTTCGCTTTGACAAAATACGAGTTCATGTGCTTGTAAACGCTTTCCCAATCTCCCTGGGTGCCAGGAGTCCGCTTCAGGTACGGAAACACAATAATTGTGCTGAATCCTGCCAGCAATGCAGCAACGAGCATCCAAATGGAGTACTGAGGAAGAAACAATTCGCTGCTGTGTTTTGTCGTATTGTAATAGCTTCGCCATAAACGAACCTGGAGAAGGAGACACGTCTTGTTGCACTTGGCGCTGAATATTCCAAGTACGGAGATGGCAATCACTGTGAATGCGCACGAAGCAAGCATGAAGCAGGTGTCGGTGCAGATTTTTGTGTCGAACAGGAAGTCCAACATCTCGCACTTGGGTAATCCCAATACTCCAATAACCGCAGCAGCAAGGCCTCCCATCTGTATAATTAAAACGCCACTTCAATTATATACGCTGCAACGAGTGTGTACAGAAAATATTATGCTCACCATGATGATGCCATTGAAGCCGTAAAAAATTACGTAAAAAAATTTCGTGACTCCAGCCATTGTTTTCATTTTGAATCACGTGACAAATCTTCAGCAGCATCACATCAACTCTTTGCAATTATTACATCGCAATAAAAAATGGTACTTTCCTCTCTCTAAATGTGCATGAACGTATTCACTAGCGACAACTCCAAAAACAATGCTTCAAGAATACACGAACCATTGTTGATATGATTCTGCACAAATATGGCAACATGTTTGTTATTTTTGTAAGAATGAGCCAGTTAAAATACTGCCATGGTTAACAATGGCATGATTAATGATCATTACAATCACAGTAAAAGTCTAATGAAGGTAAATGGAGTAAAACCTGAGCCCATAGCCTCTTTACAATAAATTAATTATATCGCACGTGGGATAAATGAAATTAAATAAAGGCATATATTATGCCATAACCAATGAATATATTGTTGTTAGCCCTTATTGGTATAGGCGCAGTTCATTCATTCATTCATTACACTCACGGCATATTCCCAAGATGGGGTTACCAGCGATGACCAGGTACAATCCACCTGACCATCTCGAACGACCAGTTTAATGAATCCTTTGGTGACTGGTCAGGCCACGCAAAGGATATAATGAAAAGGATGATAATGAAAAAGATGATATGAATATACATCCATACGTATAGGCGCAGTAATAGTATATGAATAATGTTTCGCGGTCTTTCGGACCATACATTGCCAACGACATTGTAAACATTTTCCTCCAGCGCCCTTTGGACTGAATTCCAGCTAGTCCACGCCTCCAGGAGACACCTCCTCTTCTCGTCTCACCCACTAAAAGCCGGATCTTTCCGGATGTGTCGCATTAGTTTTTTCTTCTTCTACTGTCTCGACCACAATCTACGCATTCTTGTAAACCTGTTTCTGCGGCTAACTTGGGAAGAAGTTGACTGATCTGTCTCTGTATTCAACTCTGGTGTGTTTGGCTGCTGTACACTAGACATGTATCGAACAGAACAATGTGACAATAATTTCCATAGAAAATAGCTGTTTATTGTGTTCGTGTAGATATATCAATCCTCGTGTGAATTCGTCATCAAAAAGTGAACAACACGAGTCTTTTCCTTTCCTTTTGTTTATAAGCGCAAATACAACACTATAATGTACACGTAGGCCTACGGAAAAATGAGAGAACAATATGATGAGTAAATAGTGTCGAACTGTCAATAAAAAAAGCAACAATGGAAGAAACGATGACATCGGATCGCGTTCTGGTGTTCTCCGTATACCACATTAGAGAGTCTGCTGTTGACACACGCAGGTACAACAATAAGTTTTGTACGTCAGATGAATTTATTGTGTACATTACATTGAACCGTGGATAACAATCGGGTTGTATAGCTTTGTACGAGATATTTACACTTTACTTGCTTTTAATTAATGTAAAATCAGAATGCAATCATTCATGTGCGCGGCACTGTGTTGCCCAAAACCGTCGTTTTATCCATACAAACTTATTTGTTTCCAATCGGAATTTGCAAGTACACAGCTTTATTTTCTCTCTTTGAATTTTGCATAATTATACGTGTACTATATGTGTTGCCGAAGTGATTTATTCTTTCTCTAATATATTTTTTTTCAATCATAATTGCAGCAAAAATGCAAGAATGTGCATGAAAAGTACAGAGTTTCCACCCTGTATTTTGAAGCCTTTCTTTTCACACGTACCGTACATATCCCACAATCATATATGGCTGTAGTGTAATTCCAGGTTTGCAACGTACCCCGCCGATATATACAGTACAAGCGTATCAGTTTCAAGGACATGCGCCTAACCACAAAATATGCCTCCCCGTAGGTTCTATTTGTTTAAAATAGAAAATAGCTGGCAATGACATGTAACACATGCGTTGGGATAAGTCCAAAAAAATAATTTGCAAGGTTTCAAACACATTTCCGACACACCCTGTCAAGTTTGATAGGGAATGTACGGCAGGTCATACCTCACATCTGGTTCAAAAAATAAATAAAAATAAAAATGAGAAGAGACAACACCCATTTTGATAAATAATAATTCTATGGATTACTTCCTGTACATGTCAGCAGTACATCACATTATCGGAAATTGCATTTTTTTATTTTTTTATTATGCCAATTATTTATCACCCATTTTCGTTTCCTGATTGGTTGGCTGCATCAGGTGGAGGCGTGGCCACAATTGGCTGCCAGATATAAACTTTGAAGGCCAAACCTTTGCGGTCTTCCCCCCAGTGCGTGTCAGTCCTTCGTTCGAGACGCGTCTACTTCTTCTAATCGCACTCCAGATAGAGAGAAATAGAAGAAAATGTCTGTGAAGAAGGTCATCCTTTTTTTGGGTTCAACTAGAGACGGACGGTTTGGCGAGAGAGTGGCCAAATTCATGGCAAATCTGCTGCGGAAACACAACATGGAGCCAATCCTATTTGGTCAGTAACGGAGGTCAAATGTCAAACATTTTACAACAGTTGACTGGTCAAACAAGTCGAAAATGTTGGGAGAAAGTGGGTCAAGGTCAAATCAATTTCAGCAATAAAGTACCTGAGGATAAAAAAGTGTTCAAGGTGACTGAAAATCATTATGCATGGTCCGTTGCATGTCATTACTACGTACTGCCCAATGCATTTTGCAAAACAAATTGTACAATTTACTGTCTGTACTAGCAGCATTTTTTCATTGCCAATAGACGGCAAATACTTACAAGTAAGGTTACGTTAACATTAGGTAACGTTCAATTCATGTAACTTAAGGAAATATCGTGTGACGGAGCATTTTTTTTCACCACAGTGGCCTTGGTAATGAGTAATTATTATTCATACTTCCAGGGAAAAAAATGTGTCCTGTTGACAAAAGCAGGAAATTAGGGTGTGCCGCGATCAATTAAGTGTCATAGACCTGACGTGGTTGATTAGTGTACCGGCACAATGCGACATGTTGCCCAATAAGGTCAACGCTTTCTCCTGAATTAATTCGGTTCTCGGATTACGTGATGCAAAAATTAGTTCTGCGTTGCTCTATTTACACAATGTGTCGCGATTTATTTCAAGTGACGATCACATTTCAGATCCACTGAAGATGCCGTTTGAGATGCTGAAGCAGCCGCTTCACTTCATGGCGGATCAGTCCAAAGCGCCGCAGTGGCTCCAGGAGGCTAACGAGCAGATCAAGACGGCCGATGCGTTTGTGATGGTATCAGCCGAGTACAACTGCAGCCTTCCACCTGCGCTTACGAACATGGTCGACCACTTTCCGCCTGCGTCGTACCTGCATCGGCCGTGCGGTGTCGTCGCCTATTCCATGGGCAAGTCCTTAGCTTTTAATTAGCGCCGCTGCCATTGTGACGTTCCAAATTGCAGGTGCATTTGGTGGGATGCGAGCTGCGGCATTGCTCCGTCCATTCCTGAGCGAAGTGGGCTTGGTGTCCACGCCCTTCGCATTCATCATCCCGACAGTCCAGGAGAAGTTTGACGAGCTGGGTACTCCACTGGAGGACCGGATGTTCCAGAACGGCGAGAAGCTAGTGAAGGAGCTGCTCTGGTTCGCATCGGCCATCAAGACGCACAAGGAAAAGTCCGGAAGCCCCTTCTAGGCATTTTGCAGTATTAATCAGTTGTAACAATTCACACCGAGATAGTATTGTTCGCATTAACGAGTTGATAAATTGGCATCAAAGTTGGTTCCCTCTCTTAATTAATAATTTCTTCCAGCCATTTCGGCCATCTGAAAACATCGGGTGATCAATAAATAAGCAGGTTTTGCTTTTTAAAATGTACAAGTTTATGTACTAAAATTATTAACAATTTAACAAGCGAAATGAGGTGCGACTGACTTGACCTAAACGTCGTGCTGCAAAGAATGGAACGATGCTAACAGTGAAAGACCAAAAAAAAAGAAATGTCGACAAGGCGGTTTCTCGCTTTGTATGGAATGAGAGGGGGGGGGGGAAATATGTTCCGGTCCTGAAAACTCAGGCCATATTGTCAAAATATCTATGTTCGACTTGGCTTCTTCACAAAATGAGGCTGTCGTACCATCAATTTCAATAACGTCCGCCTCAATTGGCATATTACATGCATTTTTAACGCAAATTGTTCATGCCAATCGAGGTGTCTACATGTTTGAAACTAATCCCATTTTTGTCTGCCGCATATAAAAGCTTCACGCTGACGATTCGTACTCGGATGTAATCAATTTATTGAGATAATCTCTGCGATAAGATTACGTGCCCATCGCCGCGGCAAGCCTCAATTTGTCAGCACGTGTTCTAATATGTAGATGCTACATAGAAAAACAAAGCTCTTTTAATAATAACTATTATTATATGTACAAGCGCAACAAGTTTTAAAAAAACCCCAAAAAATGCGGCCTTCAATATATTACATGTAGAGTAACACCCACGAAGGAAAAAAAAAAAAATGACGCGAACTTTCATAGATTACAAAATAACCCGACATATTCCACCTGATCGTCGTTTGGCAGGAACTTATTCATTCGTTAAATCGATGCAAGAATTCCAACAATCTCGCTGCAACTAGGCTAATCTGGCAACAATGCGGGTGGTTCAAAATCAACCGCCTCTTTTAAAATATTGGTAAATGTAACTACAAGATTACTTTTTGCTCAAAAATTTTGGCCAGAGTCGCAATCATTTCTAAACGAATCATAAGTGTCGTGTCGATTTCTAAATCTACGCGCTTTTGAACATCAAACGCTATACTTTTTTTTTTCCACGTGAGCAACAGAGTTGTACATAATTTCAAGGCGGATGCTTCATACTTAATGCATATTATCTTCATGCAATTATTAACGGGCAGGAATAGTACTTGCTGTGCAAGATGACTAATATATAACGGCCACTGACTTCTCTAGCGTGGCCCCCCCGATTTTTACAAATTAAAACACATAGAATGTGACGCTTTGTCGTCGATTCCTCCAAAAAAAAAAAAAAAAGCTGTCACTTTTTTCACAAACCAGACGCATGCATGTCGTGGATACAAAAAGACTGGCCATAAAAACATAAAGCACGTAATTTGGCATGCACTCGACTTCCTCTAAAAAAAAAAACCCTACGTGGTAATAATTAATCTGTACAAAGAACACACACAAACGAAGGTTTTTTCTTTCTTGTCGTATCACATGCAGGCCTGGAATTTCGGTTTTTGCCCTTTGGCTCGTTCTGAAAAATAAAAACTGAAATGCTATTGACACCCGTCTTCAGAGACGTACAGAGCTGGGAAGTATCCGATCTGAAAATGTCAATATTATTACAAGTTTGTTCGAACAGGGCAATGCGATCGAACTTACTCTTTCCCCGATCTGGCCCTTCCACCACCCTCTACTTCCCCCTTCTTTGCTCAGAATGGTCACGACATCTCCCTTCTTCAGCGGCAACTGGTTGGCTTCAGACGCATTGTAGTCGTATATCGCAACGGCATGGCAATGGTACGGCCTCTCCAACGTTGCGTCCAGCCTGAAACGGATTCATCAGAGTTCCATCCCGTAACTGCAAAATGCATCTGACTCACCCGCTAAAGTTTTCCGAGAGACTGTGCTGCTCGTACCAGTTGATAAGTTCGGGGATGGACCGGAAGTACCTGGACTCCGAGAGATAAAACTTCCTGCTTCCTACACCAGCGCCTTCAAGCTCAGGTGTCCAGAATATCTTCATGTGCTTCACCTGGTCGTTTGTCCTGCAGGTTCAATCGGTTAAGACAGTCGCTCAAAAGTACGGGCGTACATAACTTACTTGAGACTCAGCGCATATCCCGACTCGTCCTCGTTGGTCGGTCCTTGCGGCCTTATCCGCAAGAGGAATGTACCAACAGGCTCTCGGTCAAGCAGCAACGCAGCCACGTTCCGCTCGGTCTCGCCTATGAACCTATTCGGCAAAAAAAAATTAGCACACTGCAGCCTCTAAAAGTGTGTCGCAACTCACCAGGAGAACTCCTCCAAGTTGCACAGATTGATGTAGTCTAAATGTGATGTCTGCGTCGTAAGCAGCGGGGGATTCTCCGGAAACGACGGTTGCTGGAAAGTAACAGTTGTAAATCCGGTACGTTGCAATACAGTGCGATTATTCCTTACTCTGTGGTGTTCTGGACTGACGGGTGTGTTCTCCCCTGACGTGATGGATGGCCCGGAGGGCGACGGGGTTGGGAATGCGACTGGAGCAGTTGGCCTCATGGGGGAAGGAGGCGGACGTGGAGGAAGGTCAGGGGGACGGCTCACCCCACATCTGCGAGCTGTGGCTATGCAGGGCTTGTGGACGGAGGTCTTGCAGCGGGCGCAGCAGTAGCCCTGATAGTACAAGCACATTGAAGTAACACTCATACGCAAACATGGTACGGAGAGCCCACCTGATAAAAGAGGCCTTTGAGCAACTTCCCGCATTCATCACAGGTTGTCGGCTTTTCAAATGTGTGCATCTCAAATTCGTGGTCGCTACCTTCGCACTCGCTCGGATGAATGTTTTCTCTGAAACCAAATATGGTTCGAGTCAAATCGTACGGCAAATCAGCGGCAATGTAAGCTCACAGTGCGTCTTGAATGGCTTTGATCCACCTCCTCTTCTGCTCCTCGTTCCTGGCGTGCATCGTGTAGGCCATCTTCTCCTGCCGATGCACCAGGTACCAGTGGAAGGTCCAGCGTCCATCGCGATTCATCACCCGACGGTTGATCACATCCTCGACTTTGTAGTCTTGCAGGCAAAGCGAGTGTCGGTAGCTGTGCTGTTCACCCTGCAGCCAACAGTGCAATTTAGCTCATCACATCGACGTGAATGGGACACATATCATGCAGCATCGTTCTGTTCCTCTCATCGCCCAACAGGTTTAAAAGCCATGCTGTGGTAACCCACATGCAATGAAACCTCGTCCAATAAGATTACACGTACACACATTTCATGAAAGAGGAAATTAACCATTATTGTGCGTTACTTGCAAATCGAAAGAACCCTTCAGTTAAAATGCGTTAGGCATGAAAATTTACTTGAGTGAAATATTACTGTACTTGTGCATTAAGCTGCGTACAAGTGCAGTTTCAAATGAACCGTTACATACACATTTATCAATCAGGTGGCGATTTAAATTCTCATTAACGTATCAAACACCAAGCATTTACAGATAATGCCCCTGAAATATTTACCCAGCATGCACACTCATAGCAGGTGCGTAAAACATTGCGACCTTTTCACTGCGAACTGCGCACATCGGACAACGATGCAACGCCGAACTTAATTCCTAACATTCGCAACATTTAGAAACACCCAAACTACTATTTACCCCAAACAGTTTATCCACCATCTTGACGAGGCAAGAATAAAGAGAAACGCCTGGTTAAAACACACACACACACAGTACGCAAAAAGTGTAGTTAGTTAAAAACACACAACGTGTTTCCCTGCTAGTCACAATATTAAAAAAACGGTGATATTCCCGTCACAAATGTTCAGGGATTGGCTCCCCACACACGGTGTACAAATATTTTTAGTGACAAAAGTGGCCATCACAAAACAGCTTGCTTCTAAAAAAAGAAGCCACACGACAACTCCCCGGGACTTGCCTACCTGAATCGAAACATACAGCTGACTATCGTCACCTGTTAGACTCCAGCGTAAAAAATTCCTCGAATTCGCCTTTGGCTATATGGAAAACATATGTGGGGGAGGGAGGAAAACAAGTATTTTAATGGCATGTTTGACAATATTTTTTTCCTCCTTTTAAAAAAGCACAGCGAATCATTTCGTAGTATATAGTGACAAAACAGGACTGCTGGCCAGAATTTTTTTTTAAAAAAAAGCAAAGCCACAAAATAGATGTAAACTAATCATATACAGTACGGCTGCATTGAAGAAAAGTCGGGACAGAATTAGCAAGAAACACGAGACTGAAAATAATGCAAACTCACCCTTGTTGTCTTGCACATCAGCATCACTCGATCGAACACAAACACATATCTGCAACAACATCTCCGTGTTTATAATGGCCGCACACTTTGCCTTACAATGTTACGCACCTCAGCTTCGGCCTGGTGTCGTCATGGCAGCGTATCTTCAACTCCCCGTCTTTCAGGAGCCTCCCGTAGTCCTTCAGTTCCGTGTTTTCCGGCATGTTCCAGTCTGATATGCTTGCCTGCAAATCCGCAAATTAAACCTCGAAAACTCCGCACGTACGCACCGGCCGTACCTGAATATCGCTTATGATCTGAAGCGTCTCGCTATCCCTCTTGACCTCGTTGATGAAGTTGGCAACGTCTCTCATTGCGTCAAGAGCCTTCTGAAGCCCCACGAAATCAGAGTGAGCCTGCAACGTCATTCAGGTCAACGCCAATTCAACAAGACATTACACCAGATCTCACCTCCTGAGTCTCGCCGATCAGTTTGTCCAGCAGAAGGTGGTACTTGAGTATCCGCTGCATCGGCACGGACAGTACGTCTCTCAGCCTGAACCTCCCGTCATTCGCTTCCTGCTGACACTTCTACAAAACATGAAAAATTAAAATTAAAATTACGTACAACGCAACATGCTTTCGGTACGAACGTACCTGAACTTTCTGGTTGAAAAAATCATTCTTGCTGCACATTTCTTCAACTAGTGACTGGGCACGAGGCAGGTTGGCACAGTAGTCACCGTAAAGCACGAACTTATCCTTCCAAGTGAGGAAAGCATCGCTGAGACGATGGCTGCTGCACGGTACGCACGCCTTGCACAAAGCGCTGTGGAATCCCGTGTGGATCTCGGCCAGTTCCTGAACAAAAAATTAAAAATATTAGCCATCGGAAACAACACCAAGCTAGAAAAAAAACTGTGCCAATTTTTTGTTTTGTTTAAACGATGCAAAATTCATCCTTCGTATTAATTTCTGTTCAATACCTTAACGCCAAAGAAGATAACTTTCCGGTCCTCTTCGCGCATGACGGCACTCAGCGGACGCATGTACTTGAGCTTGATCATGTTGAGCGCCTCCATGTAGTTCTTCTCAGTTTCCAACAACTCCCGGCAAATGTAATCCCTTTTCTCCAATGCGGGCGAAACCAATGCCGGAATCTAATCCCCACCCATTGAAAGCCATCAATGCAACGCTTCGAAGGGATTAGCCCATTTTCAAAAGAGTGATATTTGCACAAGCCGGGGATTGCAAATAACGAGCATGCTCATGCTTCTACCTGATTGTCCGCGGGACTGGACCTCTCGGCCTCAATGCAGCATAGATCCTGGTAAATATCTTCTTCAGGACACACCATGGAGTAGTAGTCCTGCCCACCCCCACCTTCCTGTTGAAGCTCCGCAAACGTGGCGTAGGTGTCCTCGCTACAAGAATCACACACAAACAAACATGCATCATGCTACACCGTGCGGAGCATCTCTGCGAAATCATCACGTTACTCATCGCAAAGAAGCTCCGAACAATGCTGGGTCATCGGAACAAACCAAAACCTCACCTTCTGGCTACCAGCATCGCACAGAGTCAAAAGAGAGAACCGAAAGACACCATGCTACAGGTTAGGGATTCAAGGAATTTACCCCACATGCTCGGATTGTGTAAAAGGTACCTGGGTGGTTCTAAAGGTGACATAGCAGAGGTCTTCATAGATCCCTTCCTCTGAATCGTATGAGGGAAGCTGTGCCCAGGATTGGCCCCCGGGGCAGACCTGAAGACGGTCATACCCTGACTCAGGGGCCGGGGAAGTAGGGAAGTTGTCGCTGAAATAGGACGATTCATGACGAAGGGGAAAGAAGAAGTGAAGACGGGGAAAAAAAATAGCCAAGGTTCATCTGAAAGTCACCATGAAAGTCAAACGCAGCTGACGACAAGTGATGTGACAGACAATTCCGCAATAGTACATTACCATCGATTACTAAGCAGCGCTTTTGTCGGCAACTGCGCATTAGAAAATAATTCGACAACTCCGTAACTTTTGATCAGCATAAGGCCATTAACGAAGAAGCAACTAATTAGCCCAAGTTGTAAGTGCATTTACTTCCCGAGTCTCATGTAACAAGCACTCAATTAAATCTGTAAAGGTCAAACGGGCAACTTTAAAAACTTCACAGGAAACTACATGTTACTCGCAATAATTAAGTTTGCACTGTTCGCAAAATCCATGCGTTTTTTTAAAAAAAAGAAACTTCCACCGAATACCACAGAAGTTGCAAGGTTAGGAAACTTTTATTAGTGGTCTAATAATAGTTGCACTACTGCAAGGGCAGACACTTTGACGTAGAAACAACACATCTGAGAAAATCAACTGACTCACTTCCTACCAAAGGAAAGAAAAAAAGTTTTTTTTTAAAAAAAAGATGATATTAAACTTACTTGGCCAAATCTTCCAGCCGCCTGTAAATTTCCTCTTCCTGGACATGATTCTGATGATTCTGGACAGCGAATCCCCTGGAGAAAAACAAAGGAAAAAAAAACAACCATGAGCTGACCTTCCGAGAGGTGAAATATGTCAATGTCAACAGGGCAAGTTGAGAAAATAAACCATTGGTGAAAGAAACAAATGTGACGGAAGCGACATGTCTTTTCAGAAGGATTGGCACATTTTTCAGCTGGCCTTTTCCAGGAAACAAGGCGGCAGCTTCCCCCCTCCGACAATATTGATCCGCACAAAAAAACTTACTTGATCCCCTTCTTCTGAGCCTTGGGGCAGTTTGAGAGCTTGGACAAAGTGTGCAGGACCCGAGCAAAGTCCGTCAGGTCAAAGAGCATCGACGGTTCAAACAGGTCGGACTCCCTGAGCTCAAACATGTTCCGGCTGGTCTGCAGGAAGGTTCGGATGTTCCTCAGGCACAGGAACTACAACCGGAAAGGAAAATATATATTTTTAAAAGCATACAAAATAAATACGAGCGGAACATGCATTTAGCCAATCTATAGTTCCAGGAAGTCTATTTTTGCACCCCCTTTTTTTTCTTCTTCTAAATTTTTATCTCCAGACTTGCGAACGCCAAGTGTGGCAATAAACATTCCTCTCTCTGGGCCACCCCCTGGCATGGCTGAAAAATTTGGTTGAATTCCATTCCAACTCCCCCAAGCTATCTGCCTCATAGTAAAGATACCGCAAATATTTGCATTGTCCTCGCACGTACGACAAAACACACATCCCCTTTATCAGAAGAACATAACCGCATTAATTACTGACGCGTACACCAAGAACATGCACATGGTAAGAAAACCTGGCCAAACAAACGTTGCCTTTCATTTAGGGAAGATGGTAACCTGTTGCCACGATTACCAAATCAAAGCAGACAAACTTCGACTTTCATATAGGGATTATTATTATTAAGCGATTGATTCCGCTTGCAAAATGTCATCTTCCTTCCCTACACCGGGCCTTATCGGGGGGCCAGTACTTTTCTTGTTTTCTCTGACGACACTGGATGTGATATGCAAGCAGATAAGCCACCTTTTTTATAACTACTTTCCTCGTCAAACTATTTTTTTTTCCCCTGTAGTTCCTGGAACCAGCACCTGTTTTCCCCTCTCTCTCTCGACGCCATGTGTGTACGCACACCCTTCTAGATACGAATACTGGCAGAGCTCTTTGCATGGGCACAAAACTTGTGCAAAATTATTGGTACAATACTGGCACAAAATGGGCATGAAAATGGGTAGGAAATGGGTACAAAATTCAAATGAACCTGGCACAAAATGGGTGTGAAATGGGCGCACGAAGGCTATGAAATTGGTACGAAAATGGCAAAAAAAGGGTATAAAATTGGCAACAAAACAAGCACTAAACATGAACAAAACCAATTTTAAAATGGATATGAAATAGGCACAAAATTGGCAACAAGATGCGCACAAAATGGGTACGAATTTTGGATATGAAATTGGCAAAAAACATGGGCACACAAAAACAGGTACAAAAAATTGATGAGAAATTGGCAAGAAATGGGCACAAAATTGGCATGAAAAGGATACGAAATTGGTATAAAACAGGTACGAAATGGGCACGACAACGGCACAAAATTGGTACAAAAATGGGAATAAAAAAAAGGGGTGGGAAATGGATACAAAATGGGTACATGAAATTTGCATGGGTACGGAAAATGAGCACAGAAATGATACGAAAATGGTAAGAAATGGGTAGGAAATTGGTACAAAATCTATAATATTAAAATCCTTGCGGGAGTTGGCCGAGCCCTCTGATTGGTCCGCCGCATATTGTTACCGCCACCTCCCCATTGGCCCGCGTTCTACTCATGCGCAATTTGGTGTAAACAACTCCTGTTGGGTTGCCGGGGAAACTGTCTATTTCCCGGCGATATGGTGCGCCGAATAGGTACCCCAGGCCGTAGTTCTAGACAAGAGTTTTCCTAGTGGGACGTATAAAAAGGGTGCGAAATGGGTACAAAAAAAAAGTGGCACAAAATCTGTATAAAATGGGCACAAAGAGAGTAGGAAATGGGACAATGGGTACCAAAAAAATGGGTTATGAATTTGATGGGAACGACATGGCCAAAACAAGCAAACAGACCTTGCCTTTTTTAATATACACAATGCAGATGTTGAGTGCGTGTTAGGTTAAATGTCGTCCCGTCTGAAGATGGGTGTACCATGGTCAGGCAACATTTTTGTGTGTTTCTATATATATATATATATATACACTATAGAGAGAGAGAGAGAGAGAGAGAGAGAGGTCCCTTTTTGTTCCATTGTTCATGAGTCCCTTTTGGGAATACTGTTTTGCATTGTTGCTCCTGGCAATGCATTTTCTCTTTTTATTTTCCAGTACGTGCAAGTATAGCGTAGGTGCAAAGTGTCCTCCTGACCTGTGCCATCTGCGGCCTGAGGTTGACGTCCTTGGGGTCGACGCAGCCGGCCTCGAGCACGTTGAGGAGCCTGCAGAGCTGCACCCCGTCCCTGAGGGTGTAGGCCAGGTCCAGCACTTCCGCCGAGGGCCAGTTGGCCCTGTGGTCGTCCGCCAGCACCCCGCATCGGATCAGCCAAGACGCGCACTCGCGCCACAGCTCCCCGCAGCTGCCCATGGCCCTGGCCCTTGGTGGTGCCCGCTCCTGTGCCCTCCTCTGCCCCTTGTCGAAGAACCCAGGGCGAAAAGAGACTCACCCAGGGGCAGACATTTTACAACATCACTCGACCAGCCAGCCACAGACACAACTCAGATTCATCTTGTGCGCATGCTCAGAAGGGGGTCGTGGACCAATCGGAATGCGCGAATCAGCCTGCGGAATAAGCAAGGAAGAAGACCAATCACGGGAGCGGATTGACCAATCGGAGCAAGACTGCGCATGAGCAAATCGCGCAACTGGCAGGTGTGAACAAGGAATATCGATTTCCATCATCGGAATAAATATCGATACACACCGCCACATATCGATACGGATAAACATCGATAGTTTTTACAACATATCGATACAGTGTAAATATCGATATCATTTGCTACATATCGATACTGTGTAAACATCGATAGTTTTTAGAACATATCGATGCTGTGTAAATATCGATAGTTTTCACAGCATATCGATACTGCGTAAATATCGATATTATTTGCTACATATCGATATAATTCAATCTGTGTTCTATATTTACTTTTTCCAGTTTAATTTCCTACTATTTAATTTCCTGTTTTAAAAATGTCGCATTACCTTATTTTTTTGGCACCATATGGCCCACCTTCTAATATTATCCAGTGGCCACAGTTTTGGTTTGGCTGCTCATCATTTCTAACCAATAATCAATCGATCGATCGGAATCAATCAATCATTTTAATTGCTGGTTGCGCAATTAATTTCTCATTACATTATAGCTTTTTTCAGGGCTAGATTGAGTCCAGAGTGATTCATGCTCCGGATATGTGCAAATCGCAGCATGTAGTACTTCCCGTACTCATCTGTGCGATAAGGTGCGATTGCACACGCCAGATTTAAAAACCAGCAGTTTATCAGTCTGTTTATCAGGCTGTAACGTCCATCCGGCGTTATCATTCACCTTGTACCTACTGAGAAAAATCAAATCATAAGGCACATTTATTGTAAACATTACTCAACAACACTTTAATTGCACATACAAGAACACAAATGCAGTACAACATGTAGCAAACTTCCTAATGTTCATATCGAGTGGTTATTCACTAAGGGTAATCTGTATACATCTTACTAGGCAGTCCGAGGGAAGTCCTGGAGACGTCCAAGGGACATCCAAGGGTAGGGGTAGTCCAGTTCAGTCCATTTAAAGTAGTCCAAGGGTATTCTGGGTATACAAAATATGTAAGTGAATAACCCAAGATCATCACTGGGGGTTCATCTACAGTCGCTACTTGATAAATAACCATTCCGCCTGTCTCTTATCGTTTAATTGAACCTTCCAATTGCGGCTGAATTTTTCCCAGACGAAAGCGGCTCCACTTGCGACCCATCCTAAGATCAAAGCGAGCGACACGCTTTGAATATGGGCCAGAGTAAATTTCTTGGGCCCACGGTCGCTCTCGTTCCAACCATGCAAACCTTCCTTCTTAAAATACCAGGCCTCATCCCGCATCCATTTCACGATGTGTCCGTCTTCCACAAGCCAGCCTACGACCTGGTCCAACTTTGACCTCAGGGGCGACCCGCGGGCCAGTCCAAGTGCCACGTGGATTAGGAAGGACTGCTCCGGAGCGATCCGAATGTGATCGCCGAACCTGCCCCCTTCAATCTCAAGCCTTGCTTTGTTAGAAATGCAGGCAAAGTTGTCTCGTTGCACCGCCATTTTTATGCAAGTTTCTCGGTCCGGGATTGGTTCCATTTTGGTCCAGATGTTGCGGACTGATTCGATGCGGCTGTGGGCAAATATGGATTCGTATACCGGAAGCTGGTCCGTTGCGGTTCCCCAGTGGAAATCAGGGTTTGATTCCAGTTCGTCTAAAGTTGACGGGAGCGGCGGTGCTCCGGGTGAGGTTAGTATGGACACGAGCTTGCTTCGGTAAGCGCAGGACAATACCAGCGAGCATGACCACCACCAGGCAGCCAACAGGCGAAGCATGGTGTCATCCCCGAACCGGAACTGGAGCCGGCTCGTTTGCTCCACCAATGGTCGAAGAATATCTCCGATGCAATCAGCGAGATCTGAAAAGTACTGCTTAGTACTGTGACAGCTTCACGAAAAACATACTTACCTAAATGCAAACGGTGCACTTCACGTTCAGCCCAGAGTACGCAGGAGTACACAACCACCACAACGGCAAGGAGGAGCCAACAATTCAGGGTCAGAGGTCGTAGCAGTGTGACCCAGGTTAAGCGGCTCTGCGGTTGGGATGTGACGAATCCAATGCGGTGGATGAAATAAGGCGTGCTGAAGTCAATGGCTGACCACCGCTGGAGAGTCACTGTGATGTCGATTCCAAGTTGGGCTCGACCTGATGCGACCTCACCGATAGTGCCGTCCCAGCTGCCGTTCCGCCGTGTGCCGCCGGTGCTGGACGGAGCTAAAGAGATAGTTTCATTAATAATTACGACAGTGCCAAGCAGCGAACATACCTTTACGAACAGTCCAGGTGAACCGAAGCGCTTGGGACAGAGCGTCTAACACCTCAAAGTAAAGTCCAATCCGCTTGTTTGCCAGTCGTATCCTCTTCAGCTCCTGCATGGATAAATCTTCAAATGCGTACGACACATTCAAGTGCGATCCTTTCAATCCGTTGCGGTACAGGTCGATAAAATGCGGTTCACTCAACAGCAGCCCAGATGCGGCACAGTACTGGATGGCATCATCTGATGGGATTGCTTGCAATTGAAATCTTACGTGCAACATCTGTTTGCATTCATTGCGCCGAGTCCAAAATATGTGACGATCGGTACTTGAAGCACCGAGACTTGCTGCGATGTCGATTGCGCTGTCTGGTTCTGTCATGATTAGAACTGTACGGCAGGTTTGGTATGGATTGTGCCATGTCCATTGCGATGAGTTGGATGCTGCGATTAAAGGACGGTATGACTCACTTGCGGCGTACATCACATCCGCCGCATTGTATCGAGAGTGAACAACAACGAGTGTACAATCAGAGGTCATACGCATCAATATGGGTATGAACCGCGCAATCGGCTCAATGTACACAAACAGCGTACACAAACACAACAGCCTGAAGTGCATTTTGCAATTGATATCATTTGTCGGCTCAAACCCTTTTGAAGTCCAACCCATTGTGTCCCCATCTGTCTCATTTCCGTGATCCATATTTTAACAGGGTCCGTTACCCCTACATTAGAAACGAATTGCTGTCATCCAGGATAAGCGTGAAGTCCGACACATTCACCGGCAACAATGAGGTTATGTCTGCGAACTCCGGGAGCAAACTCCTGGCTTGTATGTCCTCGGTCGGTGGTGGTAACGACTCTGGTTCAAACTCCGGCGGTTTGACGACTGGCGCTGAGTGCATCCGGCGCATGTGAGCCACAAGACGCTGCTTGTTGCGTACGCCCCGTCCGCACAGGTCGCACCGTACTGCATATTCCCTAGAGTGCGTTACATCATGATTCCGCAGCTCATGTCTGGTGGCAAATGCACGCTTGCATTTACCGCATTTGAACGGCTTCTCATGCGTATGTTTCCGTCTACGATGCATCGTCAAGTGCGCACGTAGCAAAAACACAGCTTTGCAATCGACGCAAATGTACGGATGCCTTATATCGTTATGTACGCGCCCACGATGCAACGTGAGCGAATTGGCATGCCGGAATGTCTCACCGCACTTATCGCATTGCAGCGGCTTTTCGCCCGAGTGTATCCGCAAGTGAGCTCTAAATCCTGATGCAAGCGCAAACCCTTTCCCGCAATGGCCACACTTGAACCTGAACTTGCCCGAGTGCGCCTGAATATGCGAGCGCAGTCCTTCTTTAGACCGAAACACCCTCGGACAGTGAGCGCATGGGTACAGGATCTCCGTACCTTTAGAGCGTGCCATCTCACGCAGCATGTGCTTCTCGTAGGAGCGCCTGGTGCGGAGGCATATGCCGCACTTCTCGCACTGCAGCCGCTCCGGCTCAATCACCCGGGGAAGCCGCTTCCTTCCGACAGTACATGAGTGTGTCCTATACTCAGCCTCATTTTCACCTCTGTATCCGCATCTGGGGCAGATGATCAGCACCTTCGCTTTGGGCACAGTCTGTCCGTCGTGTCCCACCAGCACGGTGTCCCTAGACTTGAGCAGAGCCGTGGCCTTGCTTCTCAAGCGCTCCAGGTTGCACTCGAGCCTTCGAATGGACGACAGGATCAGCCTGCATTCGGTGCAAACTCCATCTTGGTCTACCGTCTCAATCTTGATGCCTGATTTCTTCGCGATTCGGACAGTCAGTTGGACCAGAATCGGATCCGACCTGGCCGGCTCTTGTCCGCACAGGATGCACGGTGGCGGAGGACGAGGTGGGCCTGCAGACCGGGCCCTTTTTCGGACTTTCCTCGGCATTATTTGGCCGAAAATCAACTCAATCAGAAAATTCAAAGGGCGCGGCCATCTTTAAAATAACGGTTCTGATTAAACGCGATCGCCAACAGTTACAAGTAGCAGCGATTTGTGACCCCCGCAGCGATTTGTAGCATAGCAGCTGGTTTTTTGAATCCAAGATGGCGGCTAAATGTTGCGGAAATCTTTTTTTTTTTTGTAAAAAAACGATTTTAAAAATTGACGCACTTGTTGCAATTTGCAGAATTTTGGGTGGGGATTTGGCACTTTCATAATCATTAACGATGCAGGGTCACTTTAATGAGACTCTCTTCCAGCATGAGTTTTTTTTGGAGGGAGGTGATACATTTGCAGAAGCAGTACATAGCCAATGGTTAGTTGTGCAAAAAGTGACTTGCCTTGGGGAAGGCTTAAAAATTTTTCGATGCTTCCCTAACAATAATTAAATTCTTGCTGCACCTCAGGTATTTTCAACGTACTTTTGTCCCCAACTTTGAGTGTGTACAGATCTTCCCACAATTTAATTATTTTTGTATTAATATTGTATGCGCAATTCTTTATTAAACATTCCTGGCTGACATTTTTTCGTTCATGTTCTTTGTAGGTTTCATTCCCAATGTGTACATATAAAAGTAGACCCACTCCGCAATATTCTTCAGGTGAGGCTTAGAGGTTTGGTGTAGACATCACACTGGGTATGGACAGGAGTGAATAACATGGAGTATCCAACTCCGAAACATTTGTATGCACATCGTCTTTACAAGTTAGAATTAGCTAGGGCAAGTTTCCACCTAGCGGACAGAAGACTGACTCGGTGGTCTCCTCTGTGCTTATCTGTTATTGGGGGTCAGACCAATCCCATGAGGGTCGAGGGAGGAGCTCGGCAGGCCACTGTTCCGACTCGAATCTTGCCTCAGGCGGCAGATGGTCCGAGTAGGGTTGCCAGGGGGACGAGGAGGGAAAGAAATGTCTTGGGGCTTAACTCACTAATGACCCCCCCCCCCNCCCCCCCCCCCCCCCCGAAATTACACCTTGACCCTTTCCCCCCACCCCTGCATTCCTCCCGCACCATACCACAAGAAACCGGATTCTTCCATCCCATGCGCTAGTTCACGTGCAGCTGAACTTTTTGCTTCATTCATTCCATTTCGATGTGCCTTTTCGTTGTTCTCGGGGGTAGACCGGGAGGAGGGATGGGAATTGCATGAATATTAAAACATCAATGGAGCAGCTCATTAATAATATTTAATATGGCCCGTGCCTAAGACGCCTATAATGGGTACAGAGCCTGGCTTCAACTTTCAATTGTAATTTGCTAAAACCGAGGCTTTTTGCCACACTTGCATTTGTGAAGTAGGGATCACTTGCAAAATGGAGAGCACAAATACCATGGGGACCTTGTGGCCCCTGGTAATTGCCCACGTGCTCTTGAACAAAATCCACCCAGGCTACCCTGTTCGCTTGATCCTTCAGGAAGTCATGTACAGTCACCGCATCACCGACACTTACTTTTCTGCATCCGAACACACAACGCTTATTCGGCATGTTTGTTCCACTGCTGGATCACACCACTGATAAACGTGCCACACGAGCTTATCACTACAATAATAACACTATGACATCTGTACCACTATACATCACTAAAAATTCACACCTTCATCGCCGTCGCCACGTCATTCTTAATTTTATGACGCAGCAGGAGCAAAAGAATGGAAGAAGGCGTTCGTGGCAGGGTAATTCCAGGAGAGTTCAACAAGTGCATAACACCCCACATTTTTTGATATTTTTGAAAATTGGCATACGAGATTCCAACCAAGTGCTACACTAGTGTAATGCGCGATTTTCGGGCGCCTGTGACCAACGGGTCACTTGTGAAGTCAAGGGGAAAAAATTGACGATAGAAAAAAAACGTCACTCTATTTCGCTTCATATCTCAGGAACTATTTGTTCTATCGCAATGGTTCATGTGTCATTCGAATCCAAATGGCTGGGGGATTCATAAAACATGAAAAATAAAATATTTATTTTAAATAATTAGCCAAAATATTTGAGAGGTCAAATATTTGACCTTTTGACCTGGACAGTCTGACAGCATACACGAGTCTGATATTTAGTACAGTATAACAGGGCACCATTACGGACATTTTCCTGAAAGATTTGGAATCCGCCTAATTTTTGGTTCCGAGAAAAAAATTCCGGAACAGAAGGTATGTACATCGAATTTCATATTTTCCAACAATTGACCTAACATCCAGCTAATATGACAGCAGCTACGAGTGTCATCTTTGGTACAGTACGACAGGGGACCAGTACGGACATTTTCCCGAAAGATTTGGAATCCGACCAATTTTTGATTTTGCGGGGAAAAAACATAACAGAAGGCATGTACTTCGAATTTCACATTTTCCAACAATTGACCTAATATCCAACTAATATGACAGCAGCTACGAGTCTGATTTCAACTTATGATATCAAAATGCCAATAATCTGCCAAAATCACAAAAATCACTTCCATACAGGACGACTTCCGAAGCACTTCAGTTGTTGAAAAATATGACATTGTCAGTTCCATGTAGGCTACATGTCATCTATTCTGGTGGTTTTCCCTCGAAATCCAAAATTCTTATAATGCCACATTTTTCGGAAATATGTCTGTAACGACTCCCTGTTATACTTTACAAATGGAACTCGTAGCTGCTGCCATATTAGCTGGATATTAGGTCAATTGTTGGAAAATGTGAAATTCGAAGTACATGCCTTCTGTTATGTTTTTTTCCTCAATATCAAAAATTGGGCGGATCTTTCGGGAAAATGTCTGTAATGGTCCCCTGTTACACTGTACTAAAGATGAAACTCGTACATGCTGTCATATTAGCTGGATGTTAGGTCAATTGTTAGAAAATATGAAATTCGACGTACATGACTTGACTTGTTATGTTTTTTTTTCCTCAAAATCAAAAATTGGGCGGATTCCAAATCTTTCGGGAAAATGTCCGTAGTGGGGCCCTGTTATACTGTACTAAAGATGAAACTCGTACATGCTGTCATATTAGCTGGATGTTAGGTCAATTGTTGGAAAATATGAAATTCGACGTACATGACTTGTTATGTTTTTTTTCCTCAAAATCAAAAATTGGGCGGATTCCAAATCTTCCGGGAAAATGTCCGTAGTGGGGCCCTGTTATACTGTACTAAATATCAGACTCGTGTATGCTGTCAGACTGTCCAGGTCAAAAGGTCAAATATTTGACCTCTCAAATATTTTGGCTAATTATTTAAAATAAATATTTTATTTTTCATGTTTTATGAATCCCCCAGCCATTTGGATTCGAATGACACATGAACCATTGCGATAGAACAAATAGTTCCTGAGATATGAAGCGAAATAGAGCGACGTTTTTTCTATCGTCAATTTTTTCCCCTTTACCTCACACGTGACCCGTTGGTCACAGGCGCCCGAAAATCGCGCATTACACTAGTATAGTGGTTGGAATCTCGTGTGCTAATTTTCAACAAAATTAAAAAATGTGGGTTGGCATTTTGGGAAAATTTTTGTTGAACTCTCCTGGAGCCGGAGACGGCCGTCTCAATTCCGGCTCCCGACTGAGCTATATTAGGCGGTTGTCCCGCACTTCAGGTGACATTCCTGACCAGACCAGGAATAAACCCCCTCCAGATGTCTTATTGGCTTCCAGAAGTTATTACAAGGTCATTTCTACTGTTACTAAGCAGGAGTGTTATTAGTCACCTCTTTGTCATTGCTTTCTCCACTTCAGCTGTCCCGATTTATATGCAGGGGCAATCAGGCGGAGGGATTCTGACCGTGTAAATTTTCCGTTATAAGTATAATCTTTGGAATGACAGCATCAATTTACGGCAAGTCATACTTCGCAATCTGGGTCTATTTGAGTCCAGTGTCGTAAATCATATGTTCATGACCATAGGCCTGCAGTTTCTGTATCTCCATCGAGGTGCCCATTTAAAGTTCTGCCCTGATTGCGTGCAGAAAGTGACATTATGAATTCCAAGAGAAGGAGTTGAAAAGAGGAAGAATCTCATTCATTTGCAAGACTGGAGCAAAGACGGAAAGACGGGCCTTTGACGTTTGACCTTCGGAGGGCTCCCGCAGAGACAAGCTGACAAGTTGAGGTTTCACGAGCAAGTGATCCCTGATTGGCCACTGGGACGGGGGGCATGGCCAGTCACCGAGGGAGGGGGGCAGCCGGGGCAGCGTGGAGGTTGTGTGGCGGGGACAGAAGGATCGTGACGTCAATACCCTCGTCCTTATGGAAAAGCAGGTTTTCGAAAACGGACGCACCTACTCGGGAGGGAGCGACCTACGCCTAACTGATGAGCACACAGGCCACTATGGGCCCGCATAGGAAGTTGGATACTCCATGTTATTCACTCCTGGTATGGAATAATGTCTTTTTGTAGGTCCAGAGTGAATGCAACTTGAAGAAGGAGGCCGCTTGCCTCATAACAAGTTATGGTTCAGGAGGCACCCTTCAGCAGATCAAATTGCTGCACAATCGGGGAATTATGAAGCCATATTGTGATCTCCTTTTAGTGCAGAGGACAGGGATGCAGAGGTCATAGTCCTGGATGGCCTGGCGAACATGTTGGAAGCAGCCAGACTCCTCAATGATTTTTGCCAATGTCTGTACCTCCCGGGCCGGGCGAAACATGGCGGGGGTCTTCACCCCCCAACCCCCCCATAAAACCCGGCACTGAGCAGAAAGTTGTTCGGCACCATCTTCGCAGAGTGCTGATGCTCGGTAACGGGAAGTTCAGTTTCTCCCGGAGATAGCTGTAGGCTTTCCGGGATTGCGACCTTAAAGCCAAAGCCGAGGCGATATCCTCCGATGTCCACTTGCGCGAATAGTTTCCACTCATAAGACACTTCACTTGTGTTTCAGTAAACACTCGCCTTAGATTTTTTTTGACCGTGGTTGTGTTCCATTTTGAATTCCTTTGTTTTAGTTTCTTTATTTGTAAGAGCATTCTGCTCTTCTCAGTGCGTAGTTTCCTGACATCGCAAAACAGGTTTGAGTTAGATTCTTGCAGCTCTTGCTTTTGCTGGTTTAATGAACTTACAAGAGTCTGAAATCTCGCCTCCATGTCTTGGACCAGCTGTGCATGTTGTTGGCGACTTGCCTTCAGTTCACTCGTTAATGACTCCACCTTCACTCTTAGGTCTTCTTTGTCTGCGCGTGTTTTGTCCAATTCACTGGACATCACCGAAGCACATAGGAGATCCAGGGCTGGCTTTGGACTCTGCTGCACAAGCGCACTGCAGTATTGGCTGGATTCCTGCTTTATCGCGCACTCTTCGACGCTCGACTCATCTTCAGGCTGACCTTCACTGGACATCACCGAAGCACATAGGAGATCCAGGGCTGGCTCTGGAATCTGCTGCACAAGCTCACTGCAGTATTGGCTGGATTCCTGCTTTATCGCGCACTCTTCGACGCTCGACCCATCTTCAGGCTGACCTTCAGTGCACTGTGCGGCTTGCAAGTCGTGATGTGCTGGATGCTGGATGCTGGATGCAGGTTGATCAGCAACAGCAAGAGCCAACCTCTTGCTACGGTTAATAAATCTGGAGGAACGTGCTGATTCAGGATCATGTTCATGCCCTGCAAATAGCAATTACAATACTTTGAGAAAACAGCGACGTTTCTTCAACCTATGACAAGCCTTTGTGCGGTTCCGCAAATGTTTCCGTAATGCACAAGTTCCGGGCAGTATAAAATTGTGAGAAATGCCATGGCTTTTGGCGAGGTCTATATTGCAAACACGTTGGCGGGAAAAGTGCGATTTTATCAGACGAAAGTTGGCGATTTCGGCTCCAATACGGAGATAATCGCATGTCAATATTCTCACGACGTCACTCATACATGTGTGTTTGAGATTATCCTGTCGGTTACATCACCCAGAAAGCACGGGTGGTGGGTGGCGAAGGTTGGAGGTTAGCATAACAAATAGGAAGTTCATAATATGAATTATTATAAGCATTCAGGATGTTACGAGAATTGATATGCGATTATTTTGGCTCGAAAACTGAAATCTCCTAAATCAACTGCAGTAATTTGGTTTATAGAAAACTGGCCCAAGACCTTTTACAAATGTTATAGTGTACGATTCCTAGAATTTGATAGACCCGAACAAGAAATTGTGAATTACCACCATCTCAATTATAGACAATTATAGAAAATTACAGCCTGTGTTATTGATACTGCACAATTGTGTAGAATGAAAATTAGGGGAAAAAAAATTCTAATTATGCACATACATTTCATATGAGAGATTTTTGTAATGTATGTGTTTGCAAATCCGGCAAAATAAAGAAATTATCCAATGTTTTGCATAATACTGTACTACTTCCCATGCAAAATGTATGAGTTTCTTCTTCACATGCCTTATTGATACAACTACTGGGTCCGTACTATGCCCCTGATAATGAGGGCCTTGCTCTACGTACCTGACAGAGGAAGTTTGACACTGGGCACTGCACCCTTCTTCAGCTGCATCCGTTGCCGATGATTTGACACCCCGAGTTCGAATTTCAAATCCCGTTCGTAGTCCTCCGGGGTGAAGTGGTCAGAACAAACGCGACAAAGTTCGGGATTGAACTTATCCCCTCTCCTCACTAAATGGATCCATTCCGCTCGCAGTTTCGGATCCTTAGGAAACATGTGGTATACGATATCACGCCCTTTTCTTTTGCTATGGTTGTAACAATAAACCACTGCGCATCCTGGCATCTTGTGCCTGTGTTTGCCCCACAACAAGTAGATGCTTCGAGCAAGG
Organism: Catajapyx aquilonaris; assembly: GCA_000934665.2. Taxonomy (NCBI): domain Eukaryota; kingdom Metazoa; phylum Arthropoda; class Diplura; order Dicellurata; family Japygidae; genus Catajapyx; species Catajapyx aquilonaris. Next base: position 75,880 of record KZ538304.1, read on the forward strand.
CTTCCAGAGATCAAAAGGGCGCGGCCATCTTTAAAATAACGGTTCTGATTAAACGCGATCGCCAACAGTTACAAGTAGCTGCGATTCGTGACCCCCGCCCCCCACAGCGTTTTATAGCATAGCAGCTGGTTTTGGAATCCAAGATGGCGGCTGGATTGTTCTTATCAAGTTCTTAAGTTAATTAATCCATAATTAGTCCTAATTAATCAGCAATTTTTGCGGTGTAAAGTTCAGCAGGTATGTATACGGTACGGAGTAAGTTTATATGTTCAACAATCAGCACCGTTGGTAGCAAAGAGGACACTCTACAATCATGAAGTGCGCACTTAATTAGTTCATTAATCTGCAATTAGTCGTAATTAATGAGGCAATTTCAGCAGGTATGTACAGAGTAAGCTTACACGTCAAATAGGGAGTCATGTACTGTGCCTTTAGAAGCTAAGAGTACGGTTCTACGAGCAAGTTATTAGCTCTTGGTTCTACATGAATTGCGCACACTTTAATTTCTAGGTACTGAAGTATGGTGGGGCATGATGTTGATGGGCCGAGCCAGCAGAGTGAGGAGTACCAGGCCCTTCTGCACGACGTGGCCCAGATCGGACAGCGCTTGACTCCCCCGCAGGTGGCGACGTTGTGCCAGAATTTTGCGCAGGACATCAATTCGCGGAGGGATCAAGACAGGATCTCGAACCTGGACCGGCTTCTGGTGCTGCTGGAGAAGAGGAACGTGCTGAACTGGGAGAATGTGGACGTTCTGAACACCATAGGAAGGCTGATCAACAAGGAGGACCAGGTGAACATGCACGTGCAGCAGTACAAGAGGAAGTTTCTAGAGAGCCCGACTAATGAACCGCAAATGCCGAGGCCAAATGTTGCAAACCGAGAATATGCCTTGAGCAATGAAGGTGCGAATTACAGCAAAATATGCATGTTGCTTGGTAATGTTGATTTACTTTGCAGTTAAGCTTCACCTCCGGAGCCGCGTCGGCCGACAGTGGAAAACACTGGCACGCCTTTTGAAGGTAATGACTGAAGCCGACATTGAAATCATCCGAGACAGATACGGTGCTAGATACGATCAGTGTGTGTCGCAGGTACTTACTCAAGTCTATAGCTGATTCTGCGATTTATTAATGCTTCTAAAATATCTTAGGTCCTGGACATTTTCGACGAGCAAATGAGCAGAAGTCGCACCAGACCTATGCCAAGACTAATGAGAGCGTTGCGTGAGATGCCCAGACACGATTTGATTGAGGGTATTTTAAACATAGATGAATAATCCAGCTGCCAACATTTTGTGCAATTATCGTGATATTATGGCTTTGTGTGTATATAGTGCAATCTGTCTGCAGCGAATCAAACTTTTAGAAGCGTTAAGGATATTTTTTGAATGTTTATATTGTCCTGTGCAATTTGTTCATCCAGTAAAATGCAACGAAACTGAGGAACTTTGCTGTGTGCAGGTTTCACTGTATTTTTTGAGCGAACCATTGCAAGGACTGTCGGAAGACAATAAATATTACATACTCTTTAATAAGACTTACAGGTCGTGGCTTATTGCCCTGTATTACCAGAATTCGTTGTAGATCGCTAGCACCGCCAGCAAAGCAGCTACAATGGCCATGTCACATGTACTGGACAGCTGACTGCTGCCAGGGTCATCCTGGAGTAGCCCAGGGTACGAATAGGCATCATCTCCCAGCGCTTGTCCTTCGCACAACCCCGGATACGTCAAGCTGCAGGTCGTCCCATTAAGGCACATGGAGCAGGGCTCTCCGACCTGATACATGGGTGTGCCTAATAGATTTCCACGAGGCCCGAAATTGCATACGTAGTACGATTCAAATGTGAAAGTGTCTTCATTCTTGTGCTGCAGGAAGCCGCATCCAACTGCAAACGACTTGGCCCATATCAGCTGGCTGTAACCTTCCAGCGTGGTGCTAAACCTTGTTAGAAGAATAACAGAAATATAAATGGCCACTGAAAGAGGCACATACTCACTGGAAGTAGTCCACAAAGTATTTGTTGAACCTGCCGACCTGGTCGTACCACTCTCCAATTGCGTTGTTCCATATGATTAATGGTTCAGTTTGCAGCCATTCGTACATGACTTGACCCGTCTCTGAGAACCGACCTGGAAACGTTGTGCAGATTTTGAAACACATGAACGAGGAAGCTGGTTGCGTACTCACTGGTCGACCTGCAGCGTCGACAGTCATGAGTGTAGTTGCACTGGTTGACCCAAGCCTGAGCAACTTCGGCCAGCTCATCATCCCACACCTACTGGACATTGTAAAATTTATTGGTTAATCTGCTGGACTTTTTTCTAGTGATTGACGTAACGGACCAGCTGCCTCATGTTTGCGGCTGGAGGCTGTGGTCCAGGCCTTCCCCTGTACTCAAATCCACTGGCCACCCGGCTCCTCAGCTTGTTCAGAATCGACAGGATGCTCTTCCGCTCATCCCTATTCACACTGCTTTTTCGGACATCTCCGCAACCTGGACCTTGCAATGAGCTCTAGGAAAATTACGGTAATGATGCCCCTATCTAATGAATCGTAATGAATGAAGTACTCACAGAATATAGGCAGAGGGTGTGTTTCTCGTAGATATTGCACCATTTGGGTTGGCTGCATCGCGTACTTTTAAGCAATATTACAAAGAACAATGACAAGTACACAGCTCTCATTGTTCCTTCACGCAACTGTAATATTATTATCTGTACAAATGTCGTACTGAACCATCACACAGAGACTGTGTCAACGGCAGCATAATTGCAGAAGGATCTGATGAGTCGTGTCATTTGTTGTCTAACTCTCAATACTGCCAACATATAACAATGTCCAAAAACAACATGATATTTTAATAGATGTTTTATTTGATGTTTCCATGTAATGGTGTACGTGTTATATCAGGAGTGGGACAAACATTACAAGACAAATGGTAAAAGCGACCCAAGCTGATGAGTTCGCAACAGATGACGTAGCTCGCACAGTTAATTCAACCATTCCGACGTCAGGTTCAGGCCGAGGCTCGGCATCAACAGAAACTCCAGGAGAAGAATCAACTCGGGCAGAACACAAACCCGGATACAGCGCAGAACACGTGAAGTTCTCCGGGCACGCAGAACAACTCGGCCCAATCTAGAATTAAATAGAATTCGGTTGAATGTTTCCGTCTGATGTTTGTCCAACCTACCCTCCGCACGTGAGAGACTGAGAGTGGCAGCAGTGTGCGGAGAGGGTGGTCGAGTCATCTACGAGCCAAGTAAGGTAACTACATGGGCAGTTTGGCTAATGTACCTGGTAGAGTGGCTTGTGCTTGATGTTACCGGCTGGTCCGTAGTTGCAAACGGCTAGAACTTCATACAGGTTGGATCGCTGTGTCTGGTTTATCACCGCGCCGCAACCGACATACCGCGCTTGGCTCCAGACCAGCTGCGTGTAGTGACCAGTCTCAACTTCTATCGAAGGACTGATAATTTTCGCTTGTTAATAAACATCCGAAGTAGCACATTGATATACATTGGAATCCCCTGGACATCCCATGGATGTCGCAAGAATAGGATGTTCGCAAGATGCACCTAATCCGATATCCAGGAGACATAATAATAATAATAATAATAATAATAATAATAATAATAATAATAATAATAATAATAATGGATACCCCGGGATAGGGCCCTTGGGCCTCTTAGGGGATCATCTTTTGAAAAACGACTTTAATCATTTGCCTGAAATGTGATGGAGTTTGATAGTGGGAGGAAACGGGAGAACCCCGAGAAAACCCACGCGAACACGGACAGAACCCATCGAAACTCTATCCACATAAGTATCCTCCGTCCGACCCGGGGATCGAACTCGGGACCTTAGAGGTGGAAGGCTGCGGCGCTAACCACTCGGCCACCGTGTCGCCCGATATCCAGGAGACATCCAGGCTGGATGTCCCTTGAGCATCCAACCTGGATGTTACTTGCCTGTATGACGCGGCCACTTTGGAGTCAAAGTCCATCACTTCCATGTACCATTCCTGGACCACGTCTGACCAGCTGAACTTCGCCTCAGTCTGTCTGGGCAAATGGAACAGGTTTTGACCCACAGCAAATCTATCTGAAATAGTGCAGCAGATTAAACAGGTTGCTGTGGTCAACAATGCGGCGTAGACTCACCGACACTTCTCTCATCGTCGTGGTGAAACGAACATTGGTCTGCCCATCTTTGCGCAACTGCCGCCAGCTCCTGATCCCATTCCTGGAAGGCTAATTAATTGCAATCGCCGTCTAATTAACAATGTAACGTACCATTTGAAGCATGTCTGCTGCCTCCGGTTGTGGACCAGGTAGGCCAAGATCTTCATTTCCTTGAGCAATTTTCAACCTGTGCAGATTGTGCTCCTTTAGAGCCATGTCTGCTTCTTGGCTGCTTATTCCACTCTTGAACACCACGCCACAATCTGGACTCGTCCCCTTTTAATTATTATCATTAGTGAAAAACCGGTATGTAACAAAATGTGCACGTACATGATACTTGCACATTGTGTGATCCTCGCTGATTTTGCAGTAGTCCGCTCCATCAGAAGCTGTCAAAAGCACTGCAACACTAACAATCAAAGTTGCTGGTGTAATCATTTTGAACCACTAATTATCTGGAGAGTAACACAGCATTACTTTGATTGACCGATGGCACTTTAAATAATATTCTTGCCAGTGGTTCACCGAGGCACAAGGTCAGAGAGTTGTCTCATTAGCAGACTGAGGATATGTGCATGTACGTTTGCAGCATGGGAAACACTCAGATATCCTTATCGAAACCACCACCACAGACTTTCTGCCGGCTTTGCAAGGTTGGATAAGTACTTGCGGAGGATGCCCGTACTCTATGGGCGTGTGAATCATACGCAGGAATAGACACGCATGTTATGTGGCAGATAAACCGCAATCAGACAATTATGTTTTAAAGCAAACTCTTTGGGCATCACATAATTTATATATATTAATTCCCCCAAAAAAATTTGCAAGTTCATATGAAATTGATATGTCAAAAAGTACAGTGTGCACAAAATCATGAAATTGGAAAGACTTTATTCTCATCCGTCAGCAAATAAGTCACCATTTTGTCAACAGTTCAAGCCGTTCGTCCAACTTCGCGGAATGACTCACATATTTATTGAGCATCTAATCACAACTTTTAGTACAAATCACGTACAAATCACAATCAAACTAGAGCAGTAATTGTTGACCGAATAAAAAAAATTGATGACAACCGTGGGTCCCTATTGGTACAATATAAAGGCGATATCCCCCTGCCATATTTAGTCATAAGCAGTAGGCTAGTTATGTACATTCATTAAACTTGTTGCTCAGTGCTGCCTGACTCCGTTGACTGTGAATCTATGATGGAAGAAGACGCAAGTGTTGCTGGAGTAATCACGAGGAAGGTCGTAGTCGACAGCCTTTGCACCCATATAGGCCGCTCCGTTGGCCATCCCAGCCTGCAGCTTGAGGAGGGTCAGCTCCCTGACCTGTGGTGTGCACCTCTGCATTGCGGAGAGGAAACCGGTCCTCATGTGACCCCAGCTCTTCCAGACTGACCCAACGCACACTACAGTCAAGCCTCCTTCGCCTTCCAGCAAACTCTGCGGATGGAATTAATGAGCGCATATTCCTGTTGGTCGTACCGCATGTACATACCGGATGCATTTTAGGCACTAAGGCGACGATATGTTTGGCCAGCTGCTCACCCGCCTTCTCAAAGAGCCAAAGACACAGGTCATCTCCTTTGTCGGCTCCTTTAGCCAGCCTCTCACAAAGGGCTGCGAAGTGAGACTTCTGGAATCCGGTGTAGCAGTGGTGCAAAAGGTCAGCTCTGCAAGATTAATCCGGTTACAATGATGCGGCGTGCACACTGGAAATGTACGCACCTTTCCTTGACCTGGAAGTGCTCTTGGATTGACCCCCAGACAAAGTCGGTCGGATGTGGAGACGGATCCATGTTGTCCACGTCGTCAAAAACTGTCTTCAAAGCCTTCTGGGCTACCCAAAAGCCTGGAATTTGGGGTGAAAATTAAGGACCAATTTAAAGTGTGACCAACAGGTTGACCCATACCTGACCCTTCATCTCCCAGCATATAACCCCATCCTCCGCAACCATGCAAAGATCCATCCGGATTCAGCAAAAGAGCGTTTGAGCCGGTTCCGGATATCAGCACAATTCCACCTGCAACAAAAAGAGTGTTCACACGAGAATGAACCGGAACGTGCCGGAACATACCATTATCTTTGGCTGTCGCAATGGAACCCACGGTGTCTGATGCGACAAACACACTCTCGCTGACTGGTGGTACCATGTTCAGTACAGTAGTTCTAAGTTGTTCATTGGTCTCTTCCTGCTCACAACCACTGAGGCAAAGACCCTGCAAAAAAAAAAATATAATTAACATTTGAGCTAAGTACTGCTGATAATGAGCAGGTGAGAGAGAATGGCAGGTGTAAGGTTAATAATTACTGTCACCTCTATAAGCTCCCCACAGGCAAGTTTATGACTGTGATGTCACATTTATTACTCGGCACTGCTGAAAATAACTATGTTGTCACAGGTGAAAATTCTGCGCGTTATGTACACAATTGAGAGGAACAGCACTTGTGCTTTGTTACGCAAATTTGCAATTTTTGGGCATTTACATAATCTGAACATGTTGCATTTGTACAGCGCTGTACCATTAATTCGCGATTGTTATGACATTCCTCCACATACGACGCCAAAATCTCGATATTCAATACAGCAGATCTTTTCCCAAGCGATTAGAGTTCTTAACTGACTGCAAAGATAACCCGTCGGCAGATATACGCAGCAAAAATGCTCATACGACAGATAAGAAAGCGCCAGAAGGTGCCCCATGTCTCGAAAGGGATGTACAGGGTGTTTAATAACACAAAACGTGGCACAAAACTATCCAAAGAAGTACGTCGCTCATAGATGGCGTGCATCCAGCACCCCCCTCTCTGCACAGTGCTGCCACTGGGGTCGTGTGAGAGGTGGCGGTACTACAAGGTCGGACAAACATCAGACGGGAAATATTTGCTAGTTACTGCTAACTAGTGGTACTTCTAACTTAGCAGTGGGACGAAAATTCAACCCAGTGTCAATTATCAGTAGTGCTCCAGACAGAGGCACAGACTTCCAATTTTATATTGATTCTAAGAGGCGATGGAAGTGTATCCGCGATTAGGTGCTGACACACCCTGTACTGCACAACAACATAATTGGACTGCATTCCCGTTAGTGATTGCAACCGTTTGAGAGCTGGCTAGAGAAGGTGTGGCTGATTCGTGGCCTCCTATTGGCCATTTTAGTGATGGTGGCAGCGTGATTGTGCCCTACAGCGAGGTCATAAAACTTCCCCAAGGAGAAAATGCAATGCGTGCAAGATTGCCAAAAAAAAATAATGTGTGTTTTTAAAAAAGAAACTCACCAGGCCTGTAAGAGTCAGATAAGGAGCGAGCCCCGCCTTTTCCTTAGCCTCCGAAACCATCGTTTTGATACGCTTCCCACATTCTTCCATACCAACAAGCTGTCAACAGAAAATGGAAAAAAAAAATGTAGACCAAACAATTGCATAGGGTCATACTTTTTTTTATATATATAATATTGGGGAATCCAGAGAAAATATTGGAACAGGATCCTTCAGAAAAATTACGGTAAAACTGGACTTGTCTGGAATGTTGTGTGCTGGAGGGGGCAGATAGGGCCTGGAATAATGAGGTAGAAAGGAGTTGGCCTTGTCCTTTCACTTGGCTTTGGACCACGTACCCAATGGTTGGTGCAAGGACCTTTTACTTCGGACAACTTTTTTCCTCTGGAATCGAACAAAACCGCCACCGAGTGGGTTGATCCCCTGGAAATAACAAAACAAACCGATAATTACACACAAAAATAATAATTACACTATAGTTCATGCTTCCAACCACCAGAGGCGCTTCCGTCCCCCCTATTGCGCAGGAGCAGAACGGGAGCCAATCGGAAGTGTCGCGCTAACAATATACGGCCAGCCAATCATGCAACGAAGGATTTTAATGTCATAGATATAGTGCGTGAAGATAGGCGCTTCCTGCCTTTTTTTCCTGGTTCGATAACTTTCGTTTGCTCCTATACAATAATGTGCTACAGGGTGTCCAACTATGTACAAAGTCAGAAAGAAATTATTCATTAATAAATATACTCAAAGTATATCCCAGCAACAATATGACTGCAATGTTCCGGAGTAATGAGTGTCGAGCAGACGTCAACAACAGAAAGTGTTACTCGTGAGTAATTAGGTATGACCTCCATGCTCTTTATTTTTTTTGCAGGGTTTGTAATGACATGTGCAAAGTATATCCTAATATTGCCAATGACGTCCGTGCAATGTTTTTTGCAGCAAGATAAGGTTCTATCGGGCATGTGTTCCTTTCTAGGGGGGAAAAATCAGTATGATAATGAATTATTGCGTGCGTCGCAACTAGAGTAAATATACACTATAAAATATGGTCAGGATTTGAACCCGTGGACCGTGCGCAAATTTACAAGTCTGCTGATAGCCTATATTTGTTTTGATTGGACGATACACATGTATTTATGTATATACCTGATGGCCTTCGGATTAAAAATATTCCTCATCCTGTTAATGTTTGCGTGGAATACAATAGCCCACTATAATCCTATTCGTTAGACTTATATTGATGACATATAACGTTACACGTTCGCAAAAAAAATCGCACTATTTTTTAACCCAGTGCCAATATTGCAATATCTCAAGTAAAATGGCCTTCACTTATAATAAACCGACTGACTTGCAATTGACACCCTGTACTATTTATTGTGCAATGCTGTGCAGATGATTTGCATATCAATTGACCCTTCGTTGTTGCGTAAGAGTTGCAAGGATTGAGAGCAAAAATTGCGCTAATAATTTAGGCACCAAAACTAAGTTCAAATCAATTTTTTTAAAAAAAACTGTTATCGACATTATCGGTCACTGCGTCACGCCCCGATTAACTGGAATTAGCTATGCTTACTTAAGGGCTATACATTAGCATCGAATA